>CABIKL010001362.1:0-15777 GCA_902196195.1 Aptinothrips rufus | reverse complement strand
CCGCGTCGTGGACTGAAGGGCCGCGTAGCGAATGCGGCGCCGCGAGCCCGGCTGGGGGCTGACCAAACATTACCGTCTGTAATTTGGCCGTAACCTTCCGGTAAACGCTGTTTGTCAGCGCCAATGGCTCAATACGAACAGTTCCCAGGAACTTTCCTGCCCGCTCCGACGGCGTTCGTACGGCCAGCGATCGCCGCCCGGCCGGCTACGGCTGCTCCGGAACGGCGTCGTCATCATCCACTGCACCCCGCCTGCATGGAGACCTGATGAATATCAACGCCGTGTCAGCATCATCAAACTCATGAGCTGAGCGCGATGGCCGCACGGCGTTATGACCTCCTAGTCCCGTTGTGATGCAAGTGATGTGACAGTCGCCAGCCAAAACACTTCCTCCGCAGCCGGCAGTATTGAAAACAAATTACTCTAATTTTCGCATGCTGGAAAATGTGAACTGAGTTATTAGCTACGCCAAGAAGCTTCCCAGCGGTAAAACGCTAAAAGCTAGCTGGATCTTTTGTCCATAGATCATATGGGTTTTACAAAGCCCAGGTGCGATTATGGATTTTAGACAAGCTCAGCAACATAAATTTCTGCCAAAAATTTATGTTTTGAACCCTCTCGTTCGCTCTGAACTTACTTCGCGAGACATTAAGTCAATAAAGGAAATATTGATAATGCAGGTTCGACTATCACGTAGCAAATATTGCACATAACGCAGGTCTGGAAATGGTTTACAGTTCATTCGACACAATTCTTACGCCGAAGCAAATCACAGAAACAACGGCAGACAAGCAGAGACTTGGCCTGGAAAGGGTTGACACATTTTCATGGATGTACGGAGGGACTTGCAGAGCATCGTCGACTATTTTATGGCGCTATAAAAGACACCGTGACCACCTTCGCCTTCGCGTCCGAGAAACAAGAAAGAACACACGAATAATTCGGTTAGCAACGGTACGGTCCCCTCTGCATCGTCCGCACCGAGCAAGTTATTCTTAGAAAGAACAACGACATGGTCAAATGAAACAAGTCAAAACGGGAGTGAAGAACGAAGGATGAATGACTGGCAATGATTTTATCGGGGAGCCGCGGAGCGCACAGAACGTTCCACCTTCTGGTCCTTTGCTTCCTTCACACTTTCGTCCTCACTTACGACACTACCGGTATTCCAAGTGTGGGAGAAGACGTGACGTCATTATGAGCGTCAGAACTGTAGTTATTTGGAAGTCAAGGAACTGAAGGCAGTGGAAAGCGGTGGTGCGATCCATCTTACCTCCAGCTCAGCAACAGGAAGACACGTCCAGGAAGTGCCGCAGTCAACTTGTTGCGAATGATGTCGAGGACCCTCGGGAGGCTGAGAAGGGTTGATGCCCTCAACGGCCGCGTCGACATGGACTGGTCACCACAAGTTGCTTGACCCGTGAACTAGTGATTCGTCACGTTAACAAGCCGACAGCGGCAATGACACATTGTCTCTGTTCCTCACGCACGTCCTGAACTGAATGTCAATTTACATATGTTTTCAAAACAAAACCCTTTTCCCTGAGAAAAGAGTATTCCGCAACAACAAAGAAACAGTACGATCTCAATAAGAATAGACGAATGTGAGAGACGTAGGACTGCGGATGGCTGTCTGAAGCCTTCACTTTTTACTGATATTTTAAAGCGCGCTCGAATACATACTGCGGAATGAAAACGCGGGCTAGGCTCCACCACTCGCAGGTTGTAGCAATCACTACGGGTATCCCAAAGACTGAAGAATCAGCAAAGGAATACCCTATTTAGCGTCCGCATCTCAGATTTCTCATCCAAAAACGTCGTCCATCTCTCTGAGATTCTTTTCAGTTCGGGCATGGGACGTTATATTGTCCATTCTGCCAGAGAAGCAACGCGATGCGACCAGGTTGAATGACACGGGCGGAGCGCAGCGTCGTCTCTGACCAGCGCAATACAACGGCGTTGGTCGCCAAGGTCATCGCCGGATGCAGCGGGCGCTGCTCTGCTCTCCCCGACCTGCGCCTTTATTGCCGAAAAGGGTTGCGCTCTGTCCTCAATGGCAGCAAGGAGATTGGAAAACAACAAAAATAAAAACTGAAGCAGCACAGAAAAAAAATGCCAGGGTCGCCCTATTATTGCGCGTCACTGTCCTGCCGATACCTAGCCCCATTACGCCGACGCAGACTCAAGGTCACGGGCTGCACTGACAGAGGTCCACCGGTCAAAACAAACACAGACCAGGGACGCGACACCGTCATAAAGGGTTATATGGAGGGCGGCCGTGACCTTGGCGACGTGGGCCTGTCTTCGTGAGGGCAGCGGTCCTGGAGGTGCGAGTCATAGTGCTGGGCCAGGCTCGTCTGCTCAGTTTACTTTAGTTCGGGAATCGGTGCGGACGCATTCTCGGTCGTCGCGAAGAACTGCGGGGCGTTCCTCGTTGCTGCCCCGCGTTGCGCGCTGCTTCTAAAGACCCTGTGCGGGGAGAGAGTGGCCTTCACCGTGTGCTCCGCGCTCCTCACTGGCTCCGGGTGGGTGCGAGCGAACCCCTTCCTCCGCGCCGTGATCGACACGACATGTCACGGGGAGGCTGATGTCTGCGCGTTCGGTAGTAGGTGGCGGAAGTGCTATAAATGTACGTCACACGTCATAAAGTGACGTCACAAGTGTTGTAAAGTAACGTCACAAGTGTCATAAAAAGGTGATAAGTGCTACAATAAAAGTGCGTCATGTGCTGTGTGTGTGTGTGTCTCGTGAGCATGTGTTAAGTGGCACATTAGCGAGGTGTAAGTGCAATAAAAGTGAGTTACGGCGGTCACTTGAGCCGCAGGGGGGCGTCGGCGTCGGATCCCATGCAGCACCTCGTCCAAGTCGAAGTAAAGGGGATCTGGATTCTTCCCGGTCGTCGACAAACGTCAAGAAGAAAACCTCATCCTTCTTCAGGTAACATATTTGGCTTGGTGTCTACCAAGTGGATCGGCAAAATGCATAAAAAGGCTATTGTTTATCTGTGTGTTCGTGACACCAATTTGAGCGCCTTTCATCATTAGAAAGCTTGCCTGTCCTTTGTAAACTTTTAGCTGAATTTTAAATGACGGAGGCGCAGAAACTCGAACTGACTAAGTGTTTCGAAGTGTTAGCAAATTCAATGTTGAAGGAAATATTTGAAAAATAAAAATAAAATAATAATATATAAATAATATATAAATGCCTTTATAACGGAAGGCTTCTGTGCCACTTATTATTGTGTCTGGAACAGAAAAACAAAATTGCCTGTACTTCATTTTAAAATCCGAAACTTTGAGAAATTAAGTTCATGAAGTTGATCGGCGATGCAGAGCAAAGAGATCCCTGTGTCGTGGTTTGTATTCCAAAGCGAGCAGCAGATCTGTGAGTCCGAGTCACGAATGGACACTTAAAAGCTTCATGACGAGCAATATAATCTTGCAATGCATTTTTATAGACAGAATTAAAGGCAATCAAAGAACAGCTACGGCAATAGCTATGCAATGCATTTATCCGCTAAGCTGCTCAAAGCAGTTCTGGCTCCAATCCAGCCGCATTGCATTGGGGGTAAAGTGGTTGGAATTTCGATGCCATCTGCAGCAAACCTTCTCACCTCACCCTGAATGCTATCGTTTGCTCTGCCCCTCTTCTTCTTTCTGCTTTCTTCTCTCCTCGTCCCGAGACAAGTAAGTAAGGAAGCATGGTGGAGCGAGAGAGAATGTGTAGGTCTCTTGATATCGGAATAAACGTAAACATGTCGAATGTACAATCGTTTGCTCGCAACGAGAGAAACTCACGTGTGTATAAAGTACGGGATTCAGATCACAACCTATCGATACGATATACTTCAGAGCAGCATGTGTAAAAGATATTGAGCATTTTATGGGCCTTACCTCGTCTGGCATAGGAATGCAACGAAATATTCTTATCTTTGTTCTCTACAACAGAAAGTAATATTCAGTCAACATACGTCAGTTCTTGGCCAGATTTAACTCGTAAGATATATTCTCTGAATCGATTTAAAGATTTGTCGTCTAAACAAAAATTTGTCATAAAATGAGTCCCACTTTGAATTAAATATGGCCACCAATAATTATGAATAGAATGCGATCGAGGAGGAGACTGTGGAAAACGAAGCAATGGGACCGTTGCCATGGAGACCAAGCTCGACAAGGAGAGGGGAGGGAACGAGGGGGCAGAGCGCGGGTCAGGCGAGCTGGCAGACAGCCTGTATGTTGGGGTGGTGGAGAGGGGAGCTGCGGCACTGCGCTGGCTTTGTGTTCGTTCTGTTGGCCCCACCTGAAATGTTCAATAGGCCCCGTAGCGGAAGTTAGAATAACAAAACGGGTGAGAGGTGAGCAAGGGCAAGGGCGGTATCAGCTTCCTCTCTCGCCAAGTCGTTTTGTTCTATCACTTTCTTACGCGAGGGATCGTGGTCACTTTGCGATGACCATTCTTTAACGTGAAACGATATTCGATTTTAACCAACGATCATCACCCCATGATATTGAAAATCACGTCTTTGTCAAAATAAAAGATCATCCCCGAGTGTTCAAAAATAGCCCCCAACTGAAGAATAGTTAAAACTCGGCCCAAAATTTCCGAAGTGACGGTCGTCTTGACCACAAATGGATTATTATTGCTGAATCAGTTCCTCAACCTCAATCTCGAACCGATCTTAAAAGAAGGAGAATTACTTTTTGATCAAAGCTCGTACAAGTGGCAAATCTTGTCGAAAATTTGATCAGTTGTTTCGCTCCATGACCCAGACAAGCACTTCAATGGAATAAAACTAGCTGCGTGCGTGAATAAGGAAGAATAGCGACCGTGTGGTACAGAAGGAGCTACTGTGCCAGTGCACTCGTAAAACAGAAATAAAAGTTATCTTTATACATCTCCTAATGTGAGCTGTTTATAAATTCAGTGAATTTCAAACAGCTCGTGCGCGTGACAGAAAACGGCCGCGCGAGCCTCCGGAGGTGTCGCGGGTCAGGTGAGACGCGAGGCATCTAATTGTACAGCACCTTGTATTCTAACCAGGGCTCTGCGAATAGGGCGTGTTGGTCTAGCGTTATCAAATGTATCTTGTGTAGAGCTAATTTGGTAACGGAAAGCAATTTGGTTACGCTCTCTGACCATTTTCACATTTGTTCAGCAATACAATTACTCTCTTGAGAGTTGTCGATATTTTATAAATGTTTTCTTCTCAGCATTTGGTTAGTCTATACTAAGTTTTAAACAATTCCGTTAGAAGATTATTCCTGAACTCATTTATTGCAAAATAAATAAAAAATAAAAAAAAAAAAATTAAATTTTAATTTAACTTTTGAGCGGAAAAAAAATTCAGTGACGTTTGAATGTACACTCTCTCCCGGTGGCCAACTCTTTGCACTGCTGCGACGCACGCTGCAATGTGTGGGAGATAGGCCCACTCACGGGTTTATATGGAGCTCGAAGATAGGTCAAATTGATTTATAGGGCAATTAGGCTGGTCGTAAAGGGCGGGGTCGCGTGGTTTGTGGAGCAGCCGTGCACGCTTCCGTATTCGCGGTGATCTGTGGTTGGTTCCATGCATCACCTCTTCCCTTTCCTTCCCTTCCCTCCCTTTGCCTCTCCCTTCCCTTTCCCTTGCAGGGAACGTCCGTCCCGCCTTCCGCTGTGTGGGATGCGTCGTCTGCTGGGCGTGGCGGGGCGTGGCGGGGCGTGGCGGGGCGGGGCTGCCTGCCAGCCTGGCATTTCTGACTTAGGGCTAGTCGGCTCCGCTTGACATTTCAGCCTCTAATCCCCTCGTCTCCGCTTCCAAATAGCTAAGTAGCAGAACTGCTGGGCGTATAAGCCTGTTTTACAGCCGCCGCACTGGCTGCCCTACGGAAAGCACATTATAGGTCCCGGAAGTGCTGAATTCGGTCCCAACTTACTTTGTGCCCTGTAAGGACAGCGCAGAAAGCGCCGTTGGCATTGCTTATAGTCATTGCTGATGGAATCGGTCAGAAAGAGCTCTCTGGATTGATAACTGTGAAGATGCAGGTCTTACTTTACCGTAATAGTCTTGCACGAAGAATTATTACGCTGTATGAGTTCTGTCACAACCCCAGTGAACTGATGCGGAGCATTACAGTACTGCACGAAATTTTCGATAGTAGAACTTGATTTTCAATTATTTGCCGTAATTTAACGTGACTGAAACCAAATGGGTGATTTCAAAGTTTTTCTGTTCGCGCATTAAGTCAATTTGAAAATGTCTGTGAACATGTAACAATAACACTCCCTAGCCTATCTGGCGTTTATTTTTACGTGCTCCAAAAGAGAATTGCTGACATTTACTTCCACAAGACAAAACGGCGACGCAGCATCGGAATTATTCCGTACTGTATTAGAGTCTCCTTGATATACGTCTTCAACCTACTCACAGTCAACCTACTCACAGACACTGTTGGAGGTGCAGGGCTCGGTGGGAGGTCGCTAGATATGCATTTATAAAATGACTGCGACAGCTCTGCCAAGTCCGCTCTCGCTCCATGAACGGCAGAGAGACTTCGCAAGCACTCGGTGCCGTTCATTCATTTCAAAACGATACTTCTCACGCGTTTTATAAAGTCATCTGCGTCAAGTTTTGACACAAATCCTACTGGCTTCTGCTTGAAATTGTAATTCCGGAGCGAGAAGTGAGCTGGAAGGCGGGGTCGATCTGCTCTGCAGGCGTGCGGAACTCCGCCGGGCTAAGAGCCCTTTCCACTTTTCCATTTGGCATTCGGGAGCGTTTCTTTGTGCGACTCATGCCTTGAACCCCCCTCCCCCACCTTCATCCTCTCCTCTCCTCTCACCCCATCCACTACCGTCACTTCTTCGCCGACTCGTCTTTATCCCCACCCTTCTTCCTCCTTTAAATCCTCTCCTCCTTCTTATAACCTGCACGTGGAAATCGTTTGTCGATGGGGAGTGGGAGCAAGCGAACTCGGAGAGAGACAGCGCTAAGATTACAGTGCAAATGAACTTCTCCGCGATAAAATAGTAAAAACTTCTACCGATGCTTGTCGTGAGACCAAATCAAAAACATTCAAATATATTTGATTGTTTTGTAAATTTATTTTCTGGTGTCAGATTATTGTGTATGCGGTGTGCGTTGGTGGGTACCACTGATTTGCTCGATTGCTCGTATTGCTTGGTGACGCCGTCGGCGAGTTGCATTTTAACGTGCCGTTCCGTGTGTTGATGTTGAACGACGACAGTAACAGTAGCAGAAATTGCAAGTAAGCGATTCGGAATGGCGTTCTGTCACGCTCCGCACCACCAACCTCCCTGCGTTACGGCTGCGGCACTCTGGCCTCAACGACATGTTCTCGTGCAGCAGAGAGGTTTGGCATTGCGAGAGAGGGTTTCGACATGTCTCCATCCAAACCTCGTATCTTTTTGGGTACTCGGTACTCGTCCGAAACGACGTTAATTTCGCACCCCGGTTCCGAACCACGTAACTGTAAGGAATTTCCTAAATTTACGTGGCCTAGAACCAAGGGGCGAAAGTTACGTGATTTCGGACGAGTACCCAAAATAAAAACGAGGTTTGGATAGGGACAAGTCGGTTTGTACTTGGCACTGAGAAGGAGGGGAACACACAGTGCAAACAAAACTCTTGCAAAGTTACGAAAAATCACTGGAAAATTAATGTTGTTTGGTCGTAAATTTAACGAAATTCATAGTAAATTCGTGAAAAATTATGATTGTTTTTGGCATAACTGTAGTTTTCAACATTTGTAACGTTACGACTAAAACAGTGGAAATACTTGTATTTCATAACTAAGTGATTAATTTTCTACATTGAATATTATTTTAACAAAATTTTGTTTCAAACGGCAGACGCCGGTGCAGAAATTGGTTTGGTTTCGTTTGTTGAGAGCTTGGGGCTCGGAGTTGTGCCCATACTTCACGAGGCGGACAGACACCTCATGTGACGGTGATAAGCCCCACCAGGCAAATACCGTTTTCAAAATGATAAAAGTTTTAAAGCGACCTTTATCGAGTTGTGTTCAAAACAATGCAAGTTTATCGACCGATTGAAATTATTGACGCGCAGTTGGGAATTCAATAGCACAGGAAGCCAAGAGTGAGGTCTCGAGGGAAAGAAAGGGCGCATGGACTGAGGTACGCATGGAGGGGAGGGGAGGGGAGGGGACGGGAGGGGACGGGAGGGGGCGACGCCGTGTGGAGCGGGGCATTCTCAGAACGGCGAGCGCTGCAATTTGTATTGGCACTCAGAACGTGCGCGAGCCTGTAAACCTTCTCAACCAATCCTTCCCCGTCCTCCCCCAGCCAGTCCGCCACCCCCACCCCCTTGGCAGTCAGCAAAGCGATCAGCAGCCGGGGGCACGCGGCCGAGGGCAGGGCTGGGCAGGGCGGAGCAGGGCAGGGCAGGGCAGGGCAGGGCAGGGCAGGGCGCCGGGCACAAGAACTGTTCACCGTAATGACTCTGTTGCTGGCGCTGCCCTCCCCTGAACGCAAAGCAGATGAGGAAATAAGTCACTCGCACGAAAATAACAATCATCGTCGGGGCCGTCCGTGAAATGGGTACTGAGCAAACGGTAATGACAGCGGACGACGGACGCTGTTAGAGAGCCTGAAAGGAGAGAGGCGACAACTGTCATGGCGCTATCTGGGATCCAGCTATGTCCGCTGTACCCCGCACCCTCACCTTGCGCCCAGGTAGCGAGGCACTGCGCATGCTCTGTCCCCAGCTGGACCCCAGTGACTGCCAGGACCTCTGCCGCCAAGGCAGTTGTCGCCTCTCTCCGTCCAGGCTCTCTAGACGCGCTGCAGCGCGGAGGAGCGTTCCTGAACGCAGCGCTGCCAGCCGCGCTGGCCGTCGGCTGCCTGATGGGTCGTCATACCACGCTGACAGCCCACTCGCCCTATCACGACGAATATCGTCTCCACTCATTACCTCGACTCGAAATACCTGGAAACGTGTCGAAGCAACATCTTCATCTCCGGACTCATGGCTGTTGGCTGTCGACCCCACAATCATCTGAATCACCCCTTTTACTCTCGGGGCCACAAAACAGTAGTTGTCGAGCATCGTCATCAGGCAGCGACGTTATGTCAATGTCAAATCGTTGTCGTTGTCGCTCTGATGGGTCGGTCGGTCGTCAGGAACGTGACAACACGGCCATTGTTCCCGGGGACCCACAGTTTGGGACGTTCACGATTGGCGTGAGGAGCTTTGATCGACTTGATATGGCGGAGCGGGGCCGAGTAGCCAGCGCCAGTCTGGAGGAGACCCTGCCGCCGAGACGTGCTCGGCACGGGCGTGCGCGCCACCACAACAAACAGCGCGTGTGTTGTGGGAGTCAACGAGGTTGTCGAACGCCCAAGTAACATTACAAGTAACCCTTAGCTTTAATTGGTTGGTTGGTATTGAGCTTTTCGGGCTCGGAGTCGTGCCCGTGCTCCGTGGGACGGGGGTTGGACAACTCCCCATATTTACTTAGCGGTATCGGTAATATTCAATATTCTAACTTATTGTCTGACAGTTTTACAATATTACATTGTTGGAAACAATGCCTCAATTTTGCAGAAAAAAAAAACGATGCAGTTTGAAAAAGTTTTGAGAATTGGTAAAAACCTGGTAGGCGGAAATGGTTCAGTTGTTATGTGAACTGTATTATGAAGTTGGACGTGACTAGATAATTAATCATAATTTGTATGGTACTTTTCTTTTCACGATGAAAGGTGATAATGGTATTTTGCGTTAGTTTGGTCTTAACTAAAGAACAGAAAATCGCCATTCTGTAAACCCGTCATCTTTGCGACAACCATAATTTCGCAATGACCATTAAAACGTAAGGTTAAATTACCACCATTCCAGAACCAGTGTGCACAGTGAATGTAACGAGTGGCAGACCTCTCCGCACTGGCAGGTTGACAGCGGACCAGCAGGTGGAAGCGAAGAAAGTGGAAAGGGACACACCTGACGAAGGTCTCCCAGCGCGCACCTGAGGACCTCACTCTGCTGTCTCGCGTTCGCTATTGTTGCGAAAGTAGCCTCCGGCGAAATGTTAGCCAATGAAGAGGCAGAGGCGGTCATTGTGAGAGCCAATCAGAGTAGGGAGCGGGAGGCAAGGGCGAACTGGCACTGCTGTTTCGATCACATTTTTATTTTACATTCTAGAAATTTCAGGAAGTCCTTACAACTGGGATCGGTAAGAAGATTGTCAAAGGTCATGTCGGAGTCATGACCATATTGTCCAGAACTTTATCACAGCGCACATGGGGATAGCACACGCTGTCACCGAGAGAGATGGAGAGCAGAGAATGTCAGAGGGAGCGAGAGAGAAGCGAGAGGAGAAGGGGTGGGGAGCGATTGGGTGGACGGGTCCCGACACAAGTGCGATAGAGAAATAAACCTCGCGATCAAACGACTGCTGTGTTGGACCCGTCCAGGGACCCCCCGCCCAATCGAGACCCAGGGCCTAGTGGGTGTGCCGTAGTTTGGGGAAGCCTGGAACGGACTAACCTCGCGTTACCGAGCGTACGGAAAACATTGCGAAATTGTGAAAAACCTGTAACGCCCTTGACTTCAATGAGAAGTGCATCACTATCACACCCTGCGCTGCAGGCAAATTTCCATTATCTTAACAGTGATTTAGAGCGAACGTCAAAAAGCAAAACTAACCTGCTTCTGATAATTTCTCAGAACTTTAATTAAAATTTGAAAATAACGAAAAGTTTGTTGTTTTTTATTTTTGTTCAAAAATAATGAAAAACAGAACCAAATCAAAAATTTCCTCTTCTTTTATGTCGAGCTTCACATCTCAAGCCGTCCTTTCTGGTCAATTTCTGACAGAGTCCCATGTTTGTGGGTTTTCTCGCTTCGCTGCCGGCAGAACGAGAGCAGCCGGGATTCGGGCCACTCAATCGACAAATAATATCCATAAAAGTAATGACAATGGCACTGCCTTGGCGGCGGCGGATATGATGGGCGTGCGCCATAAACTGCCCGTCCGGAGTTATCAAAAATGATACAAAATGGCTGCTCCCATGGCAGAGGATGTCTCGGATTAAAAGGGATTTGTATGGCAGCGCGGACCCCTGACGGCCATGTTGCGTGCTGGGGAGTCTCCGGAGCCGAGGGGCCGGACCGAGCAGACAGCCCGGCAGGCAGCCAGGCAGGCAGGAAGGCAGCCAAGCAGGGGCGCAGCGCGGCGCGGGGGGACGCAGCGGGGGCATAAACACCCATCTCTATGGAGACCCACCTACGGCCGAGCGGCACCGCCCGGCACAGCCCGGCACAGCCCGGGCCAGCCTCCGTGAGCCGCGTCTGCGTAGGATATAATTCCCGATGTAATGCAATGCGACGGACCACGTACAAGGACGAGCGGAGAATGCTTCTTACCAATGCACTCAAACTCGTACACCGTTACAAACAGAAAGCAAATATGTAAAATTCAGTTCAGTTAGGGCTGCTCGAGGGGTGGATTACTCCTGTTCTCATAGTGGTTTTGAAACATATTTTCTGGTAACATAATAAAATAATGTCTTCCTATATAGAATTCATTGTTTTCTGGACAAACGCACATGAATGCCAGTTCTACTCAGCTATATTTACACTGTACTTACGAACATTCCGATGATCGCAGGTGTATTCACCCAGTAGTCAGATGTGTTCATTTTAGTACAGCGCGCTCTCTCTCTGTTCCTCGGCAACATTGTAGAAGACTATCCCCTTTTGGCTCGCATCCAAAACTGCTTAAGTGCTTAATTGATTTTTATTTTTCGCAAATTGAAATGAGTTGCTAGTGCTGTGTGACACTGATATACTGTTTGACGGCATAGACCACTCCAGGATTGGGTGCGGACGGTGGTGGGGGGCGGAGGGATGCGGGAGTGTGGCCGTACACTACCGCCGAACCGGAAAGGTACATCAAATGAGACGAAAAAGCGCGGTAGTAAGGTAAATCGCCACGAAAGAAGCTGCCAAGAATTAAATTTTGCCCTACAATTTTGAGCATTCGAAATAACTAACATTTCTGCAAAGTAATAACGAGAATAAATGCAACTTTTGTTTTGATAATTAACATAGATTTGAAAATATTTGGTGTTCGCGATCGGCATGATTTGTTTGCCCGTCGCGACTGTGCCCAATCTCGCCGCAATTTCATTGACACGGGGGTAACAACTTCAGCAGATGACTACAGCATTGCCCGAACTGTTTATAATACCACACGCCATTCAAGGCTCATTCTCCTCGTATGGATGGGACATTGGCAGTCATCAGTCGGGAAGGGAATGCTGGCGGACGGACGGGAAGTGCAGTAAGGGAGGGCGTCGGAAACGATGTCGCTTCGCCCCATACTCGCCATACACTCACTCTGAACGTCGCTCAGCGGAATAGCGTCAAAGTGTCTGGCTGTCAACACAGTGGGTCTCTTGAGGCGATCTCCAGCGGCGGCGTCGCTCGGGGTGGGGAGAAATATGCCACGGACTGCGGAGTTCTGTTGGACGCAATACGAGCTGAGATGACTGAAAAGAATTAACGAAAAAAATAGATAAGGAGCTGTGGAAGTGCCCTGCTTTCGACCAAGAAAAGAAAACTCTCCCCTCGCGTATTCCTGAGGATGCTACCCCCACCCCCCACCCCTTCAGTTTCGCTTCGCCCCTTTTATTCCCCGTTGCGTATCGTTCTTTTCAGGAGTGGTTGGGAATGCCGCTCGGATCGGGCACCAACCCACTGGCGATATCCGAGCATTAGCTTGTCATCGAGCTACTTTACGAGCGGGCCGCGTCGGGCCGGGCGGGGCGCCCAGAAAGTTTCTCGGCGCTGCCTCTCCGACGTCGGGCAGGTACGGGGCGCACGGGAGCAGCAGCAGCAATGGCGCGGGGTGCACCTCTGGGGAGGATTTCTTCGCTGCGTTATAAATTAGAACTTTTCTCTCCTCGACGCGAGGAGGCGGCTGCGAGACGTTGACAGCCAGCCGCTTTATTGAACGGCTGGAATAGGGTAGGAAGAACAAGAGCCGAGCCAGCTAGGGCAGGGCGCGGCTGCTCGCTGCCGCATGACCGATAAGGCGGGATACAGTTTCAAGATGAGGGATGGGCCGCGGGGAGGCAGCAGGGGCCATAGAGCGGGCCCTCGAGTGGCGGAGCGCGAGGGCCGTGACATTAAAGGTGATTTGCATTGATTAGATGATGTGCCGCGCATTACATCCCCCCCCTCCCTCCCTCCCCACCCCCCGCCCCGCTTTCACACGTCAAGGCTCACTGTAGCACATTATGACAGTTTGGAGCGGATTCGTTCCCCAGTCCCTTGTTCCCAGGGCACCCAGTCATACTCCCGTTTTCTGGCGTTGTAACGGAAAACAATGATGAAGTATGAGACATGGGAGGCTCTGTTTGGGTCGGCTCTAGCGAAGAGGCTGGAAGGGAGATGGCTATGTCGAGCTGAAATGTATGTCATTAGTGATTCGAGAGCACATCAAATTAAAGGAACTGCCCCAACCATAACTTTCCCCGTTTTGAAGTTAAATTTGAGAAAAGGTCGAAAAATTTTATGTTTGGAAACCAAAAGAAGCAACTTACGTTCGAGTAATAAAAATACGATCAAGTATACTCGGGTCTTATCAGAACTTCACAGCACCAGTCCTTCGTATCATGCTCTAAAATCGAAAACATTAACCGCCATGAAAACAGCAATGTCCTAACTTTCTTCCAACTTAAAAGCAGTTCTGAATCAACCCTGCAACTCTCGACCAGAAAAGTAAGTCTACAAATAACACAACTTGCGTCTGTGATTGGGATTCTTAAGGAGACGAGATACGAGGTGCGGTATCTTAGATTGAGCTCACACTTTATCTTTGGTGTTACATCATTTAGCATTATTTATTGAGAAAACAGTCATTCTCAGTTGCCGTGCTTCTGCAAAGCGGCGCGACTGAGTTTCCAGCCAAGCCTGTTCTCAAGCGGCCAGCCTGGAACCAAGCCGTGCAGAAACATGGCATCAGCTCCGTTCGCGCACATCCCAGAATGCTAATGGGCTCGAATAAAACGTGCCATATTACGAGGAGGGCTGTCGAGACAGTGCCGTCCTCGGACGCGAGGTGGCGCCACTGTCCCCTAGAACTCCTTAGGGCTCACTATACTGAACGCCGCGCCCGAGACTATTGGCTACTATCGCTAATCTACTCAAACAGATTCCCCGCAACGAAAATTTTACATCATTCTAATACCACATGGCTCTTAACTTCGTATTCATCATTCAAACAAAACTATTTTACGTCATTTTAAGTCATTTCCCAGTCGACGGAGCAGATTACGCCGCACCATCCAAACAACGGAAACGACAAAGCTACAGCATTTCTAAACTCATCCGAAAACCTTTGAAGAAAATAGAGAACAGTGCAGATAGTAACTGCAACAAAAATTTATGTCCAGCGCGATGGCCGAATCCTGTAAACGACAGAAGTAAGGAGACCCGGTGAGAGACCAAATTGGGCGATAACAACAATTGGTCTCGATTGTCTCAACGACCCATGATGGGATGAAGTAAGAGCTAGTTACTCTCGTTGACATACGTTAGATGAAAAACTCGAGGCAAAACTTTGCAAAAGGCAAACGTTCTCAAAAGGCTTTTGCAATAACCGTGTTTTGGAATTATTATAAATTTTACGCACGTTTCAATGGCAGTTCTGAAATAACAAGATTTTGCTCGGTTTTCGTAAAAGAAATTTACTGTAGTAAGCTCTAATTTTTGAAGTAAAGATCCGTTCGCAAAGACTAAAGAATTATGTAATTAAAATACTAGAAAATTGTGCGCAGGTAATTTTTTGAAAGTTGTGACCGACCATACTTCAAAATATTGTGATAGTAGTGGTTATGTCTGCTCTTGCTAAACCTGAGTGACGATGTGCTGTGATGTATCGCTTTACTACAGTTGCAATATATAAACCATGACGCACACCAGCCGAATCGTGGCCTGACACCTTGACGGGACTCACGACGCGCAGGAACGTGGAAAGTGAGACAAAAGACTGTCGGCTGAACACCTGAGCGTAGTAATGATGGAGGGGACAGGTGCCTTGGAACAGCGGATGTCCTCATCGTAGTCCATGGCGTAGATCCACCAGTTCAGATTACATATTACTTGCTCAATATATTGCACTTCGTAAAGCACAAAAATTTCATTAAAACTAAAACAAATTTTGTCTCATTCCTTCGTGAAAGAAATAAATAGATTCATAAATAAAAATATGTCAGTTTGCTGCTATACTGCCCCTACTTTCTAGCCATAAAATACGTGTTTTTGGAGTCAATCCCGCGCCTTTACCTGCTAAGAGTAGGGCACTTCACGTAGTGCACTCAACTCGCCGCAAAGCAACTCTTTGCATTTTTACAGCCACCATCAGATCGCGAGAAACCGCCGGTTAGTCTGCATTTGCATGTATATTACAAGATTATTGCGAGGCGGCAGTGATAGAACTCACCGCTAGGATAAAATGGAGTTCCAAGAAACCCGTTCGTCACTCAACATTCAGGAATAGAAATAAAGTTAGCTTCCAAACTGACTAAAGGGTGAATTTTCAAATTTTTGGCTGAGCGTTTAGCGAAGCCAGTGGATCGGCGAAGGTAAAATCTGTTGTCTGTCTGTGTGTCTGTCTGTCTGCGTGCACGATAACTTCCGAACCCGTCGAGATACAGCCTAGCGCTTGAAAAGCCAATATTTTATCATCAAAAGACACACGCCTATTGATTTTCAGCTTTCTAGCTTAATTTTAAAGGGGGGTTGTAAGG
>CABIKL010001361.1:0-15779 GCA_902196195.1 Aptinothrips rufus | reverse complement strand
GGGGGGGGGGGGGGGGGGGGGGGGGGGGGGGGGGGGGGGGGGGAGGACAGGGGAGACGTCGTATCGGAGTTTGATCGCTTCATACTGTGGCTGGAGGCGGCACAAGTCGGGTAAAAATATGCCACCTCTATGCACCGTGACTGTGCGCGGCATGTCGCGCCCGCTACCCTTCCTTTCCTCCCGTCCCTTCCTCCCGTCCCTTCCTCCCGTCCCTTCCTCCCCTGCCTTCCTCTCCTCCCTTCCTCTCCTCCCTTCCTCCCCTCCCTTCCTCTCCTCCATCTCGGCAGCACACGGAGCGAGCAAGACCTTGGACCGCGTATACCGTGACCCCCCGCACATCCGAGGGCTCTATCTTGTTCAAAAGAAGCAGCCATCGCCACTTAATACTCATCGACTTCCGGGTAGCGTAGCCGGAGATCAACTTGTGGGTGACCTGTCCACTATTCACTAAATAGCAAAACCCCCCCATGCCAAATACGTTAATGAAAGCCTTCGTAGGTAGACGCTAGTAGAGGGGCCGCAGTGACATTCCTTACGGTCTAACTAGCTCGTGACCTCCTTTTGTTGGGTTTGGGTAGGTTAGGTTTGGTTCTCTTCCCGTTCCATTACGCTCGAAGTCATCTGAGCCCCACTTTGCGTATGCCCCAGCTGCTGCCTGCGCGGCGACTTGCGACGCGTCACAGGGACCCGTGACCCTCGACCCGCGACACGACGCGCCGCGGAGTCAGTGCAGCCCGAGAGACAGGACACGACACACGCAATCACTGCCACCTGCCCTGCATGTATTATTCACGCGTAACGAGATGCCTGTCCGCAGATAGACCGCCCCGCCCCGCCCCGCCCCGCCCCGCCCCGCCCCGCCCCGCCCCGCCCCGCCCCGCCCCGCCCTCTGGCCTCTGCCCGCATGTCCAGGCAGCGGCTGACCCTCGCCCTCAGCTACACAAGCGGCCGCAAGCGGACAATTACCGCGACACGCGAATCACTGCATGGGGGTGGGGCGGGCCGGGCCGGGCCGGGGACAGTAACGGAAGTATTTACCTCGGGTACCGCTGTCTCTGCTCGCGGGTGGTATATACAAGCGTCGGGTCGCGACATGCATCCGACAGGGTCATCACGTCATTTCCAGCGCCTCACGATGCAAATTGAAATGTGGCGATCGTTCAATATAGCGACTACCGACTACCCTATCGATCTCAATTAGCGTTTCCAAACCTAGCCCCGCCTACCTTGCAACATCGCCACATGGATGCTTGTTGCGTGTTGCTAGTTCTGGAAACTCTAATCTCAACGCTCTCTTCTCTCGACTTGAAATATTTTTCAAGAAAATAAAAATCATAGCTAATAAGGCAGAAGAAGCAGACTGATCGGTTTATAGCTTCTCTGATTCGCCGTGCGTCGCTCTCGCCTCACATGCCATGCCATGCGACTCGCAGCATCTCAACCCAGCCGCGTTCCAGAACTTCCCTCTTTCTGGAAAGGCATAGCTCTTCCGTCGAGAGAGGGTATTTCCGCTTCCGGTCAGTGGCCGCCTCGCCTCGGCCGCGCAATGCTGACCGGCTATCGACCTGACAGGTCTGAGTAATTATTTATTTGCGATCAGTTATCAGCGGTGTGTTCCTTCCTGACAGCCGTGCAACATGAACGCGCTCCTCGGTCGCTGCCGCCCACTGTGCCTCTCTGCGGCTCCTTCCCGCCCATGTCCATGTCCATGTCCTACTCGCTGCCCAGGCGGCCGCTCCCCGGTGGGCTGCCTGGTGGGCTGCCTGGTGGGCTGCCTGGTGGGCTGCCTGGTGGCTCCGCGCCCTTCTCCGCGGGCCTGGGCGCCGGCCTGGAGGTGGGCCTGGGGGCGGGCCTCGGGAGCATGGCGCTCGGCGGTCTGGGGGCGGGCCACGGCGGCGGCGGCTCGGGGGCAGACCTGCCCACCACCGTCATCCTCTACCCGCC
This sequence comes from Aptinothrips rufus, assembly GCA_902196195.1. Classification (NCBI taxonomy): domain Eukaryota; kingdom Metazoa; phylum Arthropoda; class Insecta; order Thysanoptera; family Thripidae; genus Aptinothrips; species Aptinothrips rufus. The sequence continues at coordinate 13,835 of CABIKL010001361.1, read as the reverse complement.
GCCGTCGCCCTTCGGCCTCAAGCCGAGCTTCTTCGACGGCCACGCTTTCGGTAAGTGCGGAGCTGAGCTGCTATGCGTGCCGCGAGGGCCGAACCAATCAACCCTCCCCGCCAATCCATCCGATCAGATCCCACGGCCCGGCCAGGCCGGCCCGGCGACTCGGCTCAATGTAGTGTCGACTCGGCTCAATGTAGTGTCGACTCGGCTCAATGTAGTGTCGACTCGGCTCAATGTAACGTCGTGTCGGCTCGACGTAATGTCGACTCGGCTCAATGTAATGTCGAAGTGTAAAATTTGTCTGGTCGTTCAGGAGACACCTCTAAACGAGAGCGCGAGATCTAGCCTCTAATTGCGGCCAAGAACCTTGAAAGTTTATTTCTCGGTTTCCAAGATTAGTTAAAGAAAATCGTCCATGCAAAGTTACTTAATTATTAGCTGTAGATCTAAGCGAAAACCTCATGTCTCCGTATGTTTGATTTGACTCTGGATGACTCTGCCCTCCAGGACTGCCCCTCGCCTTCCAGCCGTTCCCCGCGCCGGGCCCGGGGCGGCCGGCTCTGTCCCGGGAGAAGGAGGACGAGGTGACGAGCTCCGAGGAGGCCGGCAGCCAGCGCTCACTGCCGCCTGGATCCGCCCCTGCGCTGGGCTCCGACCTGCCGCGGCTCACCCCCGTCACGGTGCTGGCCAGCGAGTCGTCGCCCGGACACGGCCCCGGACACGGCCCCTCGCCGGCCTGCTTCGACAACGTGTACGAGTCCGCGGCCAAGATCCTCTTCCTGGCCGTCAAGTGGGCGCGCAGTATCCCCGCCTTCCTGCAGGTCAGTCCTTTGACAGCAGTAACAGCTCATGGCTACATGTTAACGGGCTAACCTCCGTTAGAAGACGTTAGTAGAGTGGCTTGTCATGACTTTACCTTCTGTCTCCCAAGCTGACGAGCTCATGGCCTGTCCTTGTGTCCGGGTTGCCTCCCCTTTCGCAGAGAGCTGCGTTGACATGTGGAATGCTCCAGTAGTTGAGACTCCCTATGTTCCAGCTCTCCAGCGCGGACCAGTCGGTGCTGCTTGAAGAGGGGTGGCCGGACCTGTTCGTGCTCAGCGCGGCACAGTGGCAGCTTCCAATCCATCACGGTAGCGACTCAACGACCTCACCTAATCAGCTCAAACTTACCAGACTGTTTAATTTTCTCGAACTTCGTAAAGACGTCTTCCAACCGCTCTCTCGTCGGTCTAGAGTCGCTGGTGGCGGGAGCAGTGTCCCCTCCGTCGAGGCGCTCCGCCCTCGCCGAGGAGGCCCGCCGACTCGAGGAGGCCGTGTCGCGCTTCCTCTCGCTGCGCGTCGACCACACGGAGTACGCGTGCCTCAAGGCGCTGGTGCTGTTCAAGGCGGGTGAGGGTCCAGTCGCAGTCACAGTAAGGGGCTGTCCATAAATTACGTAATGCTCTTAGGGGGAGGGGGTCCGAGCCTGCCTTATGGTCCTATACCAATAGCATGGTGGGGAGGGGATCCAAAAGGGCCCAATTTCGTCTTACGTAATTTATGGACGACCCCTAACGACCTGTTTTGGAGAGTTCTTCCCGAGAAACAGGGGAGAAGTAACACCAGTTTCGGAATTTTTGGGGGTATTTTGAGAGCTAGACCAAAATGGTCAGGACACTCTAAAATGCATTTCTACCTAATCCTCAAAACGAACCTCAAAAATTTTGAAAATGACGTGTTGTTACTTCATCCCTGTTCTGGAGTGTTTTTTTTTTTGGTTTGTTAAGAGCTTTGTTAGAGTTCCCCAAATCTGTAATTATTTGTAATTTTCTTTTTCTTTCATTTTTTCAGTGACTTTCCCTCAACTCAGCTTCGTTTGCTCCCCTATGTGCTTCCAGAGTCGCGGGGGCTGAGCGACGCGCTGCAGGTGGAGGCCCTGGCGGACCAGACGCACTCCATGATGTCCGAGTACTGCTCGATGCGGGGGCGGCCGCGGCTCGGCCGCCTGCTGCTGCTGCTGCCCGCTGTTCGCGCCCTCAGCTCGCGGTCCCTCCAGGAGCTCTTCTTCCGGCAGACGGTGGGCGATGTGCCGATCGAGCGCCTCTTGGGCGACATGCTCAACAGCCCCTAAGGCCCACCTCACCTCCCCTCGCCTCCCCGGACGACACATCCCCTCCCCCTCCCCAGATCTACGGCGGGGCGTGACCACCTGTCATTCCCTCCCCCTCGATCGTCAATACCCCACGCTGATGAACCGGGCGTAACGCCACGGTCCGCACGGCGCACTATCGTCTCAATCCAACCATGGCCATCTTGGACCTTGGGCGAAGCCTATTCATTCAACCATGGAGGCCTCTTGGTGCACGAGTACATCGGATCTGTCAGATAGCTCAACTCTCGTATAGATGTTCGCCTCCTCGAATTAACCTCATACATTCATTCTCCTCGCCTTATGTGTATATATCGAATGGATTAGCTATTATGAACGATACTGTTCATGTAAAGAACTTTTTTTTATAAAGCGTTAAGATGAAAATGTAACTGGCGTTTCTACTTGACACTTTTTCCAATCTTCCTCTGCACATCTTCTTTCAAGAAATATAACTATTGTTCAGAGATCAGAAGACGCGCATTTCAGCTTTTTATAATTCAGAAAGGTCTCAAGTGAGAAAAAACATTGCTAAGATCACATGTAAATACTTTAATCAGAGATATAGCAGCAACATAACAATACTTAGAAACATACAAAAATATTTATCACATGGATACCTTTCACAATTAACACTAAAAGTATGTAAATTTCACTCATTTTTACCAGAAATTGACACAGTTTTCAGAAACTTCCTAATTGATCATACAAATCAGGACAGTAGCGGCAAAATAAAAAGAGAAAGAACAGGCAATTTAAAAAACTGAAAATTATTTCCTAACTGGGCAGTAATATTGATTTAGTCAAATTCAAATACCTCTGGGAAAACTGAGAATATCACTAAGATATGGCTGTACTAAAGCCAACCAACTATATATTCTTGGGGGAAAAAAAAAGAAAGAAAAAAAAAATCTTTCTGCAAGATAGCATGTATACAGATTGACTATTTCATGGGCATTCACAGCCTTCAAGCGTGCAAATGAAATACATAGTTTTGAAGCTCTGATGTCAGTCAAAGGCAGTGAGTAGTCTACAAGCTATGACATCATGTGTGCAGGAGAAAAACATCACCTTCACCTCATCAAACACAATTCTTATTACAGTCTTACTTCAGAGAATACAAATCTGGTGCAGGGAATTGCTATGGAACACAGAATGCTATAAATATATTATAAAATGGCAGTTGCGATGTTGAATGTTATACCTGACACAAAGCAGTATTTCTAACTCTAAATACTTCCAAGAATTGAAACAGAAAAGCTGCCACATGCAGGGGGATGGTTGATTGAAGTAGGAGATCGCACTGCTTAAGCAACAAACAGTAAATAAGATACTACATATTGGAGCAGTTGCTAACAAAAACTGAAAATTCCTATCAACAGGATAAAAATCACAACCATCAAAGGACAGAATGGAATCTTACAAGTTGAGGGTATTGAATAGGAAGAGATCATGTAATGATCAGCATAACTGTTATCAGGAAAATTGCTTTAACATGAGTTATTAACACATTCACATAGATCCTTCGATCTTCCTTAATATACAATACATTTTAAAATCAGATTGAAATGCCAGGACTCAGGAAAAAACCAACAGCCAAAAATCCCAATGGGTCAGAAAATAATTCTGTACCATCCTTAGAATGGCTAAAATTCGCCCCTTTGGAATTGAAAGGTTTTTCATTTGAATTGAAAGTTACTTTTCCTACATCTTTTGAAAAAGTTTGTTAAATCCTTCAAAACTCTCACAACCTAGTTCAATGAATTAGATTAAAATTTATTTGACAGAGTGAGATAAAGTTTCTGTTGCCACTGTAAACAGAACTGAAATTGTTTCCTTTCCTAGCACTGCTCACATTCGAAAGTATTGGAAAGTGTGAGATAAAGCCTCTGTAGCCATTGTACACATAACTGAAATTGTTTCCTTGTACACATGTAGAATCCACCTAAGATACTAAAAAGCCTGCAAACACAGGCATCACAACAAGCAGCAAAAAAAGCAGTAAAACCAGCAGATGCAATTGTCACACATGAGATATACTGTCTAAAATCATAAGAGAAAAAACAAAACAAAGCTAATTTATATCATATCGTGATTTCAAACAAGAAAAACAGATTATGAAAAAACAAAATTGTCACTAAAAGTAACGTTTACATTTTTTTTTTCGTAGTGTTGAGATAAATATTGAATTATTATAACAATTGGTTAACATTGCAGAAAATATAATAAATAAAAAGTATAAACAAAACAAAACAAAAAAAGAATAAACACATCAAGAAACATCAACCTTTGTAAAAGAGATGATAAATTATGAAAGCTCTGAGATTTTAGGATAACTAAACTATGCAAAATGTGCATCAGGAGAATCATGACATTTTCATAAATGGAATGGAGATTCTGAATATGTTCATTATGCAATAGCACATTCTTAAAGCTATCTGCAGATTTTAAGTAAAGTTTTTCTATGAATGAAGTATATCAGTCTTCCTCACAGCAAATAGATGAGATCTTTGTGTCTTTTCTCAGGATTAATCTAGGACCAGATCCCATTCATGAAGTCCTTTACTGGAACAAATTTCTAAAGTGAGGAGTTCACCTTTCTTTGCAGATGGAGCAGCAAGACATAAGCCTGAGGCTAGATTGTAAACTGGAGTATTTTTCTGTAAAAATGTGAAAAAGGGAAAAATAAGAAACAAAGCACAAACCACAAAGTCAACTTGTAAACATACAACCATACACAAAATTCTTGGAATAATTAATTGGGCATACATACATGGCCTCTGCGTTTCCATTCCTGATTGTCACCCATTTCGTGGCACTTGTAAAGTCTTGGATAATTATCAGACGCTTCCAAACATAAGAGCTGAGAGAGAACCAATTCACTCTTTTCTGTCTCATACCACATCTGCAAGCCAAAAACATGTATTTCCCAAGTTACATCAGTTATGATAATTACCTGCCATTAACTGGAGATAGTGAAAGTATTCTTACCTGGTTTTGTGACCGAATGCATGTTTTAAGCACAAGGCGAGCGCCTTTCGTTTTAACATCTTTTTCTGTAGTCATACATAGGCTTGAGTTGGCCAAACGAATCTGGAATCAGAGAGTAATGTAGGAATTGAGCTACTGGGTGAGCTGACACAAGGACTCCAAAGTAATAAAGTCTTATTTTGGATGCCTATCAGATAAATAAAAGATAAAAATGATCAAAAAAGTAATTTAAAATTTCACCTGATATTGATCAATATAGTTCCGCTTGCGAGAATGCCATGGTTGGTATTGCTTTCTTTCAAGAGCATTCCATTTCTTCTGCAAACGGCTCTTATCATCGCCAGGAAGAACAAGTTCTGGATAAACATTATCCAGATACCATTTGAAGTTGTGGCAGTCTAATTGGCTACGCAATGCAATGCGGTCATTAACATCACCAAAAGGGTACTGCCTTATTTCAGGGCGCTGCTTGAAGAAATACTCCTAAATAAAAGAATAAATGAGTAATTTGTGGATAACGACATTCTTAAAATTTCTTGGTTTAACTAATGAATACCTTGTATTCATCCATCCACACCATTGCAACACGCAAAGAGTTCCGAGTCATAGTGTCTTCTCCATCAGGAGAACCATATGGTCTACGGCGTCGAAAAACATGACCCACACGAGAACAAGGAATCAACTCCAAAGAACCTCCACACATCCAAATCTGAAAAGTAAATTAGTGCATTAAATAATGGGGCAAAAAATTAAGACAAAATTAGCACAAAATATTGACAAGAACATACCCTGAATGATATTTCTAGATTTTCTCCTCCCCAAATATTCATGCCAGAGTCATAAGCCCCCAGATCAAAAAAGTACTTTCTGTCTATAGCAAATAAGCCTCCAGCCATAGTCGGGGATCTGGAAAATGTGTTAAAATAGTTCCTGTAATCTTGAAGTAAATAACAAAAGTAATGAAGATTAGAAAGATATCACAAGTTTACTTACTTAATGGGTTTTACAAAATCTTTATCACTAGCAAGTGTGCCAATGGGTAGATTTTCCCATTTAAAATGTAAACCCCAGTTAAACCCTCCTCGCACTAATGGAGATGCAGTATATTCAAAAGTGTCTGCATTTATGATGTCAATGATTGGCATCACCACTGCAGAGTGATTAGAACCACCTGCTTCCACAATTCTTGACAATAACGGCTCCAGCCAAACCTCATTTACTTCCACGTGACTGTCTAAGAACACAAGAACCTGTGGAGGAAAACTGGAAGTAAGCATGTTGATGGAGAACAGAAGAGGGAGATACAATGTACATTTATGAGCAGCAACTTACATCCCCTGAAGCTTCCTTTGCTCCAAACATCCTCGCACGCATAATACCTTCTCGCTGTGGGGTTTTCAGTAAGATAACTTTCTCAGGCAACTTCTTAAGAACATAGTCCCGCAGTCTATCATGAACTCCTTCTGTAACACAAACATTTCTTTACTCAGGTTGATTTAAAATTCTAGGATACATGAACAATAAGAAAGCAATTGTTTTCAAAAATTTATATGTTTAAGAATTATAGCAAATAATCCATGAAGACATTATCTTTACCTAAATCACTGTTATCATCAATCAACAATATTTCATGCAAAATATGACTTGGAGAACGGTCCAAGACACTATGAATTGTTCTTAGCAGTGTCTCAAAGTGTTCATTGTAGAAGCAGATGACAATACTGGCAGAGGGCAAAGACTTTTCATATTTCAAGTCCCGGCATCTGAAACAAACATGAATTTGTGATGTCATCAATAAATTTGATGAAAACATTCTGGAAATTTCATTTCTCTGTAATGTATCACAAATTTGCACATAAATACTGTAAAACTTACAATTTATGGCGGGTATCAGGTACTTTCCGGTGAAGATCTAAATTTTTGCTGACCAAAACATTATATGCAAACTGTTTATAGCCTTCATCACGGATTTTTTGGTCCTCAACACTTTTCACCATTCCTAATTCATCCATAACATTGTTGCCTGATATTTACAGAAAGTAAGTTAGACAAGATCAATAATTTTAGGGCAAAGAAAATTTAACTCGCCAAGGATGTTAGTACTCCGTAAATGCTTACTTCGCACTTCACTTCTAACTAAAACAGGTTTCAGCTTCTTCACCAAAGCATCACTGTTTTTGTGGCTGTATTTATTTGCCTTGATTTGGATTGCATTTTTGAGTGACCATTTACTTTCGTACGGAAGCTGAGGCAAAGCATCTTTGTTGTTGTCGTGAGAGTTCAGTCCAGAATTTACAACACTAGCAGGACTCCAGAGAACTTGGTCTGAGTCATTCAAAAATACTTTACGTAAGTTCAGACCTGAAAATGGAGCATAGTGGGTTTCTGATTTGACACAACATTTCTCCAATGTGGATGGAAATCATAAGAATGTATTGCTAATAATAAATGAGTACCTGTTGGAGGGATGGTACTTAAATAGCTTGTTCGATCAGACTGACTAAGATGAGTGTACAAGTAAAGACTGACCATCCAAGTGGCAGAGGCAAATAAAATTCCCAGTAAAAACCAAGAATACCTCCGACCATTCGCCATTATCAAGCAATATATAGAAAAGACAGATGATTCAAGAGATGTGGTAGTCGCAATCTACAACAAAAACATACAAATGTCAACTAGTCAAAACAAATAGCATAGAGGAGGTTAAGGTAAATGGAGCAAAAATATATGTCGCGCTTCATTGTATTTCGAACGCACCGGGAGAGTTCCAAACGTAGAAATTATCTTTCCGAAGAAGTTTTGATGGTTGTCAACTCACACATTTCGATTTCTGCACTACGTAGCAACTCTGGAATTATGTGAGTAAAAGATCCGGGCCGCCATATTGTCAGAGTTGAGTTGGCAATTTTTTTGTTGTACTAGTGTACCAACTGAAATTGATAGGCTACGAACAACGCGGGAAAATTCAAAATAGGCGCTGAAGTGTTTCAATGGAAAAACTACTGCGACACGTTGTTCTGAAAGTGGACACTGACCTGTGCTTTTTTTTTTAAGAACAAATATTTGAGTCGTAAAAATAACTGATTGTACAACGAACGTTCCTAATAAATTAATGAAGAGAAATGTAGAAGAAAACGGGTAAAGTTTAATTTATGATCGCATTGTAGGGAATGCGGTAAGCAAGTGGCGAATAAAGTTTACAAAAGCATGACTAGTGCACGAATGCGTTAGCTTTATTTTTGTGCCATTGCGAAAGCGCAGAGGGACCTAAAGGTGCGAATGGAAGATTAACCAGGAATCTGCCTCGAAACAGAACTGTGGTAGGGAGCGAGGAATGTTAGATCTTAGTGCCAACGCGAAAACAACAAGAAGAGCTTCCCTCGCTGTTCCAACATCTACCGAGGAGTAGCAGTCTGAGTCATCCTCCGATCTATTTCTAACCAACAGGGACGGGGCAGAACCCTCTCGCCAGCCGCCCCGCCCCGCCCCGCCCCGAAACACGCGTGTAGTACGCTCGGCGTCCGCTGCAAGAGGCTCGGCTCGGCTCGAGTCACCGCTGCCGGGTTGGGGGTGGTTGGGGGATATTATGGTGAAAGTCAGTTATGCAATAACTAGTCCTACGTTAGCTTTGGACCAGTGAAGTCCAAGGGGCCTCACTTACCCCCGTACTATCAACGCGTACACTGCGGTGATCGAGTGCCAGGTTTAGGCATGCCGCGACACATTTTCCACTCCTGTAATGAAAACTATCCCCAACTGAATTTCGTTGCACAACGTGCCCTAGCGCTCCATTTCAACTTAAAAACATACGATTAAGATGAATATCAGTATTAGTAAAGATTAACGTCCCCCCCCCCCCTCCCTCTTTAAAATGTTGGAACGCGATAGGTGACCCGCCTCGCAAACGTCTGCAATCAGGAAAAGGGGACAACAAAACCCTTGCCGAAAGTTCAGTTTCCTTGCGGTCATTCTCAACTTCTCCTGCTCTCTCCTCCTGATTCGCCTCGAGGCTATCGTCTCTCAGGTAGCCCGGGATAGGCCGTAGCCTTTGGAATAATGTCAAGAGTTGTGGCAGGTAAAGACCATGGTATTGGCAGACACCGCGACGCCGAGCAGCCATGGCGGGCTGGCACGGGCGGGGCGCAGCGGAGCGGACGTCTTGCCTCGTGCTCTTGGCGGCGGTAGCTGTGCGACACAGAGTTGAGTGTACAGAGGTGTGTGCAATGCCCGTGCCGCGGCCTCCCGACCTCCCCTCCCCTCCCCTCCCACATCCCGCCCTCGACCCGACCCGGGTCCTCGGACCTTGCCAGACCACGCCATGTCAGCCCTGCTGTCTCTCGCGCGCACGTCACAACGTCACATCCAAGTGAATCGGACGGGTACCGTCACAATCATCTCCGGTCTGGCGGCAGCTCGAAAGAACACCGTGGACGCTCTAGGAAACGAACGGCTCAGTTAACTTACGTTTCAAATTCGTGAAAGCTACACGTGCAGGGTCGCAGGCGGGGATGTATGATAGTACTCGACAGTTCCCTATACTTTCTGGCAGAAATTGGTCCAATTCGTTTCTCTTCAGAGCAATATTTTAGCTCCTGATGGATGAAGTTGTCTCGACAACAGAATTTCCATATCTGAACAGCCTTTACTGACTCGCCTGAGTGTCATGCTCAATGACGTTCTCGTCGAAGCAAAGTCGTCATAAAGACTATAGCATACGTAAGTATTTTGCGCACAAGACTTTTCTTGTAAAGTTTCCCCGTCATACCATAGTACAATGATAGAGACAAATTCTGAATCTGTGTTTAGAAGTTATGTAGCTCTGCACTGCGATCTCGTCATGCATTGCGGTTCGCTGAAAAATAAAATGAAAAATGCCCGTTGCGTTCGGATTTAAATAGTATCGTTGTCCTCGAAATCTGTCTTGCTTAAGCTGACAGAAACAAGATTCTTTTTCGTAGTATTTAATATCACAAAAAAAAATAGTTTTCTTAGTATGACAATTATTATGAAGATTATCATCAGGTCCGCGTATGGCATTTCTTTCTACAGTTTTCAGCATCTCAGGCAAATCTTCAGAAATTTTCTTTTTCCCGTGAGAGCAAATCAAGAACAGAAAAGTACTTTCAGAAGCGAAATATCTTGGTTCCTGCTTCAGAGCCCGCTTTGAATTTGGCGTCATCCGTTAAACAAGCACACAGTCAGTTACAATTTATCCAACCATCAGACTTTACTTTCCTGTGCTTGGAAGAATGTCGCGTGAAGTTCAGTCCCATCATATCTTACTTTAAGGGTAAAATTATCAGTTTTGAGTGTTGCGCAACTTTCAAACCATAGCGTGCAGCAGACAGCGAGGGCACAGATTTATTTCCTCGCGCCTGAGTTGGCAGCACGTGATAGCGTGTCCACCGACGGTGGCTCGCTCTGTGGGAACGCGGCTCAAACCGTCGCCTGTGCCCTGCCTCTCTGTTCGTCTCCAACATTCCGTGCGATCTGATCTGCAGTGACGGCCAGAGCTCTCGCCTCGATGCAGCGACATGTGACGTGATGCCTTTGGCGCCGTGACCGAGTGAGCTGCTGGTGCAGTGAGTGCGGAAAGAGACCCCCCGCGAGCGGTGTGCGCGAGTGTCTGTGCGACAAGACGGGAGGCAGTGCCAACGGCCGGAGTGGAGCGCCACCAGGATGGCGGAGTGAAATCCCCGCCTCCATTCTCTCGACACAATCAGCTGATCGCCGAGGGACGGGACAGGACGCCCAGGTCTGTCTGCAGTCGTCGAACGCTGCCAACATAACCTCTCCGTTGGCCCGTGGCAACACGCCTGGCCTGCCCAGCCAGGCCTCCGTAGCCGCTCAGCCTGCCCGAATCTGTATCGACCAGCCCAACTGCTCGGAGAGGTTAGGATCCCTGCCTGCCTGCCTGCCTGCGCGCCGCGCCAGCCGTGGCGAGCAGAGCCGTAGCGTAGTCGAGCCAGCCAAGGCGGGCCGGGCCGGGCCGGGCCGGGCCCTGCAGCCTGCTGCCAGCATGGACTGCCAGCCTGCTGCTCGGCCTGGACCCTGCACTGCCCGCTGCAAGCTGCTCCACCCGCACCCTGACCTAGGCCAACCCCTTGACAGGGCCTCCCGACACTTCCCTCCTCACTCACTGCATGGTTTCACTTTCCATTGTCTATTTGCCTGCCTTGCCCTGGCGTCTTCTGCACTGTATGGATCGGATTGAACCATAATTTGTCACGCAGTGGCCTTGACTTTTAGCATGCCCTCAGCAATTAAAGTTGGAAGCGCCCGTGCACAAATAACGTAACGTGTCTTATGGGGGGAGAGAGTCTGAGGTATGCTTTCGAATGATCTCTATTCTTCGCGAAATGGCAAAAACACGAGAAATAAAAAACTGTCGTTGCGCATGTCAGTAAGGGGGGGGAGTCAAAATAGTCTCAAAATCGCGGTACGTAATTTATGCACGGCCTCTAACGGGGTTTTATAATTCTAAGATGTCAAAAACTGTGTGTTTAAAGTTTGTCTTGCACGTCGGCATGACTGTCTTTGTCCTCCGACATGCATGAAGGGCGAACATGTCAGGTGGGGTGAACGAGTATCTACCTGTCCCATGTTAGCCCCGACGTGACAGTTCTAATGCAGTTGGTTATCTTCTCAGGGGTTGAACTGAAGTGTGGTAAAATTAAAGGGACCGGTACAGTTACATTTCTACGTAAATTACTCCCCTTTTCTTTTTGATATCGCACGAGAATCGTTCTTTTGAGGATGGGTGAGCGTGCGGTGGGAGTGGGTTCGAGTCACTAGTTACCCAATATAGGGGTCGTCTGTAAATTACGTTACGCCGTTCAGGCTGCAAAACAGTCCCATCTCCCGTTTTCAACACTAAATTCCGAGCTAAATTCCCAAAAATTTCCCCATCTTCAAGCGCAAATTCGCGGAAAGTGGATAGATCTTCCTTTAGCGCCCTCCCCTCCCCCTCCACTGTGTTACGTCATGTATGGACGACGTCTCAGGAGACCTGCATGGGATATATCATCCTGTCACTGTCAGGGACGGGCTTAGACCTCCTCACGCTGCTGTCATTACGATCTTCAATGAACGATGCAGGTGCAGGTGCTCTTCGAGAGGGGTACTCTGGAAACAGGACCCCCGTGAAGCCAGAGAGCCCCAATTCAAATACCCCAAAAACAGTAATGCAGGTCCTTAGTACATCGTTAGTACACGTAAGTAGTCATATACTTACGAATAGTACGCATACGGAAACTTATTTTTTATTTTTTTTAAATAAGTTGTGGGGCCGGAAGACTTCTGCAGGCCCCAACGCGGATGAAAATAATCGCGCTTCCAAACTTCTCCCTGTCGTTAGTAGACGATAGTACATGATTAGTACTCGATACTCCCTGGATAGGCAATGTGACGTCACCTTGCTCATAACGAAAAGGAGAAGTCAGCAGGGGCAGGACAGTTTCTCATACGATCTGCACATTCTGATTAACACGATCCCAGGACGGATTCCGTCCCTTCCTCGTTAGTACTCGATAGTAGACTGCCTCCTGATAGGCAATGAGACGTCAAATCGCTCATAACAAAAGAGAGGAGTATGCTGGGCCGGACAATTTTCGCATACCATGCACATTGCAGATACCGCGTGTCCCGCTCCGATTCCTTCCCTTCAGCGTTAGTACTTGATAGTAGACTCTCTGGATAGGCAATGTGTCGTCACATCGCTCACAACAAATAAAAAGGAAAGTAAACTGCTGCCGGACAATTTCTCATACTATGCACATTGCAGATATCGCGTACCCCGTTCGGATTCCGCGTCGGATTCCTTCCCTTCTGCGTTAGTACTCGATTACTCGATAGTAGACTCTGTAGATAGGCAATGTGAGGGTCACACCGCTCATTGCAAAAGGGAGGAGTAAACTGGGGCCGGACAGTTTCTCATACGATCTGCACATTCTGATTACCTCGTTCCCAGGTTCCAAGTTTCCGTATGCGTACTATCCGTAAGTATATGACTACTTACGTGTACTAACGATCTGCATTACTGATTGGGGGGTATTTGAATTGGGGCTCTCTGGCTTCACGGGGGTGGAAACAGGTGCTGTTATGATACGACAGTCTCATCCCCTTATCTCGGAACTGGTTTGTAATGCAGCGCCATTAAACCACCTCTTCCTTCCCCACACGCTGCGGGCTCGGGAACTAGACGCGAGTGGGAGTGGGAGTGCCTTGCCCGGCGGGTACGTGCCCAGCGCATGGCGGTAGCTGGGCTCCAACCCAACCGGTCTGCTCCAGCGGCCGGCCCACGTGGGGCCGCGTTCGGCACACACGCCCCCCCCCCCCCCCCCCCCCCCGGGTATGCAGCTCCTAGGCGGCACGCGCCGCCGTGGATATCGAAGAAAATTCTAGAAGGAAAATTCATAGAGGTTCATGAAACCAGTCGATTATTCGAAGGAATTTTTCCTGTGGACTGCCGTCTGCGCCGCGGTTCCAACGTCCATTTTTCCACAAACCTTCGATTATTCAAAGAATCATTTCTCCGAATCGAAGAAATTAATTTTACAGTGCGAGTGTTCGGCACTGCACGGCGTGTCAACGGAAGCCCGGTCTGTGCTCAGCCGTCAACAGTTCGATAGGGGCTTCGGTCGCCCACGCCCCGCCCCCCCCCCCCCCCCCCCCCCCCCCCCCCCCCCCCCCCCCCCCCCCCCCCCCCCCCCCCCCCCCC
>CABIKL010001360.1:0-15785 GCA_902196195.1 Aptinothrips rufus | reverse complement strand
CCCAAATTGTAATTTCAAATCCCCCCAATAAATACTTTTATAAAACTAAAACTAAAACTCTCTCTCTCTCTCTCTCTCTCTCTCTCTACCTCTCTCGCAGTATTCCTCTCTTCTTCAGAGGTCATTTCTCTCTGAGCATGTCCAGCTGGCCCCAACTGAAAATAGACCCACTGACACTCCACTCCACTCCACTCCACTCGGATCTCCACACGGAGAGCTCTGGGCAGGAGCAGGACGCGTATTCTCAGCAGGTCCCTAACTCCACTCCTCCACTCCACGCCAGCAACTTTCTTGCAACAACATTTGGCTCCGGATAGCAGACAAGCCCGACACCCGAGTAGGTGTGTAATAACCCACGCAATGACGTGCTCCACATGATGTGGTCCACATGACGTGGTCCGCATGACGGGGTCCACATATGCTTGTGGTCCACATGCCTGTCGTGTTCCACATGCCTGTGGTCCACATGCTTGTGGTCCACAGGCTTGTGGTCCACATGCTTGTGCTCCACTTGCTTGCTGTCCACCTGCCTGTGGTCCACATGCTGTGGTCCGCAACACGTGGTCCATACAAGAAGTGGTCCACAGGCCGTGGTTCACACGACCACACGCTGTGGCCTACATGTAGTGGTCCACATTGATATGGTCCGAGCCGAGGAGGTGGTCATGATGGATCGAAGTGTGTATACCAGTGGAGAGCCGTGTCATTCCATTACAATCACTAATCCGGATGCTGCGCTGGTCCGAGATGAATTCCCGAGAACCATTCGAAATCCAGCTACAGTTCCAGGGAATGACTTAATAACATGATACAGTGGGCCATTGGCACGTGACTAGTTCTCCTTCTAGGCCTACATTCGGAGGAGGAAGCGCATTGAGATTCGAATACCGCGCTGGGAGAATATGATATAGGGCATTCAAAACCCTCTGCATTCTCTTCTCACTGACAGCAGTCACAAAGCACTGACGACAGAGACACGTGATGATAGCTTGTCTCTTTCCCTCGAGGGTCTCGGGCGGCTACTCCGTCACGATGACGGGGCAGGAGGGCAGGTAGGCCCCTGGAGTGTTGATAGGACAGAGTAACACTGCGAGTTGAATCGGTTTCGCCCCGGTGGGTGGCACAGACATCGTGCGTCACTAATCAACTCTTACCCAGTTCTAGAGCGGGTCTCAACACCCAATCTACAATGCGAATGCAAGCTAGGGAACGCCAAAGCCATTTGCACCCAAAGATGACATGTCTGAGGCGCTTCCTTGTGAAACAAACAATTTAGGCATTATTTGAATGAGCAACTACTTTTAATTTAATTTATTTTTTCACTTCTAAATTTCTGGACATACTTTGAAGCTATACTCTACCAATTTACCATGACCGACGACCTAATTTCGCATTTCGAACTTTCATGTTTTGTTATTCTCACGTGATTTAGGGACCGCCCCCACCCCAAATCTCTCCCCCATCTGATGACGCGGTGCACGGAGAACGCTCCGTACTAAGGCTGGCAGGACGGCGTGCTCCTGGACCGCTGACTGGACACCTAGATCTATCACCCCCTTCCGCTCACATCCAGAACTGTCGTGACCGGTTTGCTCCGCGGTCCCGAGCGAAGCCGAGCCGAGCCGAGCCGAGCCGAGCCGCAGCGACCATCTCTTCCTCTGCAGATTGGTGACGGTGCAGTTAACGGCACAAGTCGAATAGTCACCGGGATCACCGAGATTAACTTGCCGAAATCGTGATCAGATTCATTTTGGCGCCTGAGTGATATTATGACCGCGACATGAGCGAAATGACTATTAATTAGTTCTCAATATCTGTACACTACTTTTTTTTTTTTTAAACAAACTGTGCACAATTATTGCTTAGTTACGTATTCAAGTCCAATTCTCTACGTCAAATGGTACGGGGATAAAATATGGACGAACAAGGCGATAAATAACGATAATCGAAGAGCATGCATCAAGTGAATGTGAATGTCATACGTTCCCTCATGCACGACACCAACACCAAAGAAGAAACAAGTTTCACAGACGGCTACTCTATGCCGATGCAGCGGTACACCATCCGGGTGCGGGATCGGAAGTGAAAACTCGTGTTTTCAGATCTGACGAAGTGGACTGTTTGACCTTTGACACTGAGAGATGCCCCGCTCCAGTCTCACAGAAGACTGCAGCCTAAAGACGCATCACGTGGGTATTCTGAGAACTTCAAGGCACTGAAAGCGACCGAGACATTCCCAAATTAAAACATATTTACAGCCAGAACAAAGCTCATAAACATAATTCCTTAGACGACTTTACTCCTGAACTGAAATAAGGAAGACATCAAGTTAGGAAATATGATGTTTCCACAAAGGCTTGAAGATAACAAGAACGCTTGGGGTAGATTTATCTCGATGGCAGGTAACTCAAGGCAAAAATATCCCGTGCGTACAAATCACCTGGTGCTGCTGATTCGTGCTAAACTTGCTTAAGTTATTTAGCAGGCCTAGTGGGGTAACCCCCAGCCAACACAGTTGAGAGCTGACTCACGACCCGAGTACTTACGCCGGCCGCCTGCATGTCCGCGCCCCTGCTCTGGCGGCCGCCTCCAGGTCGTCGTTCTCCGCGCCGGAGAGGCTGTTGGAGCAGGCCACGCCCGAGTCGAACTTGTCCCCCGCGCCGGACAGCTCGTGCGAGTCGTCGGAGTGCAGCAGGTGCGGGAGGCTGCGCGACCTGTACAGCGGCCCGGGGCACAGCGGGGCGGGGCAGCCGTTGGCGGGGCAGCCCTGCGCGGGGCACACACTCGCGGGGCAGCAGTGGGTCGCGGCGGGGCAGCCGGGCGGGCAGGCAGCCCCCGAGCCGGCCAGGGCGGCGAGCAGGAAGCCGCGGCCGAGACTCGCACGCACGCCGCCCCCGCCGCCCCCCGCGGAGCCGTCAGATACCGAGTCATCCTCGGCCATTGCGCTGCGCACCGCGCCGCCGCCGAGCAGGTGACATACGGGCCGATCACGGCGTGGCGGGGCGTAGCGCTGCGGGGCGAGGCGGAGTGGAGGGGAGGGGAGTGGTCCGGATGAGGCTGTCCTCTCCTCCCTCTGCTAGAGTCCGTCCTCTCCCACCCTTTCTTCTTCTTCTTCTCTTCTCCGAGCTGTCCGGCGAGCCGTCTGTCTCCTGACAGCTATGTTTGCGCTGCTCCGCGCATGGTAATCCTGGTTGGTCACGGCTGGCGGGCCAGGCGGGCCTGGCGGGCTGCGGTCTCAAGACGGGCGACCCCCTCCGGGGCCACGGCCGCGCCCCATTTCAAACGCTTGTCAATGGCCGCCGCCTTTGATTAGTTATTCACCCAACGTGTACTGTAAGGAAAACACAAGCTCAAAGCGACGAAACTTTTGGATGCGACAACCTATTCGGATGATTTAAACAACTTGGCTGTTTTGACAGGTCAAAGCAGGCCAGGGTACCAAATTCCTCGGAGAAACAACAAACAGTTTTGTGGCATTAAAAAGTTTTGTCGTTTTAAGATTTTTTACAGTGTGCTGCTGTGCATGCGTACTGTAGTACAGAAGAGCGGGATCAGCCACCAAATTTAAAATTTCGAAAAAATCTCATATTTGCGATAAGACAAATCCACACAGCGCAGATTTGACTTGAACGTTCACTACGGTAATTGAACACTCTCATCCACATGTAAGCTTTTTGTTCATAGCCATTAACACGTGTGTGCATTCGTAAGGTATCAACAATCTTTTTTTCTTTTATATCTATTAATATTAACAATTTTGTCAATAGTGCTTAAATATAGTTCATAATTATTAATAAATTTGATAATAGCTTCATGGAGTGCACAAATTTATCCATATCATATTGAGGAAATAGTTGATAGAGCCTGAGGGCGCAGAACATAACAAACGGCAGCCGGCAGTGCTGGTGACAGTTCGAGTGAGTACTTCGTCACCCCCGTCTGTCCAGCAGCGTCGCGTCGGACGGGGCGTCCAGCAGCGCCCTACTTAGCAGCACTTGGCGCGACGCCCCGACGAGCAGGTCGCAGGGCTCTAGTAGGGCGGCTAATTTAGACAAAGGGTGCGTGGCAGTTGGTGGGAGGGGCTAGGCAGGGCGGGGCAGGGCAGGGCAGGGTAGGGCAGGGCAGGGCAGGGCAGGGCAGGGCAGCTCGGGGCAGTGAACGGACCGCCATGTCGCCTGATCCGGAGCAGTAGCAGGCTACGGCCCGTAGAGGACGGTCGTCGAGCCATGAGCCATTCCACTGAGCAGAGTCTCACCCACCACTCTCATTCCAGCCCTGCCCTCCTAACATAACCACCCCGTCTACATGACCGTCCCAATGACCACCATAGCTAAAGACCCGCCCGCCACGGCCCGCCCCGCCCCGCCCCGCCCCGCCCCGCCCCGCCAGCCAAGCACTGATGGCCGCAATGCAAGAGAACGAGCGGTCCGCACGACACGGTGCCATATAGCAGGCGCGGACCCAACCAGAAGCACAACCACCATCTGTATGTCTCGAGATCCTTATCTCAGTTTTATCTCTTTCCGTTCTTTCAAAACTTGAAAACCCAAATTTTTAAAGGAAAAAAAAACGAAAAAAAAGACCTGTAAGAGAAATAAAAAAAGACTATGTGGTGACGGCAACGTTCACACGGCCTGTCAAAACATCCAGGGAAGGAGATGGTCGGCCCCAGTCACGTGAATCGGCCCCTCTCCGGTGCCCGCCCGCAGGCCTCTGCACGTGGTCTGTCTGAGCTGACCACGTCTGACCACGTCTGCTGCCCTGCCCTGCCCTGCCCTGCCCTGCCCTGCCCTGCCCTGCTGTCTTGTCCGGCCTGCAGCCGGCACGGCTGAACGGACGCCTTAACAAACAAAAGCACTGCCGCTCAAACTGGATCTCTCGCCCCCCCCCCCCCCCCCCCCCCCCCCCCGTTTCCCCCTTCCCCCGTGCACTCCCGGTGCGGTCGAGCCCCCACAGATCAGCTGGAGCAGGTTATCACGCATGCTGCCGGAGAGTCCTTTATTTAACCGATTCTCGGCGCGAGAAATAATTCGCGTTTCCCTTTCCTCTGGCTCTGGCTGGCTGAGATCCACTGGGCCGTGATCCGAGCACGCGGCGCGGGGCGGGGAAATTACGAGCTACCGTGTTCACATTGGGGTGTGAGATATACACTCATGCGATCAAGGGATGAGGGATAACTCAGGGCACAACTAAGACAGAGTGCCTCCAAAGGGAAGGTCCCTCGGAAGGTCCTGAGGGTTAATAACGGTATAATATTTCGATTCAAGCTAAATCAATGAACTTGTCAGTTTCATGCTGCTTGAGTCTCGGATTGGTGGTTGTAATCTAAATCTGAACTGTCTGTGCTTAACCAGACGTTAATGTTAACCATGTGGGGGGCCGGGGAGGGGGGGGGGGGGTCTGTCTAGCTGGGGGGTCCTTGGCGTATGATTGATCGAGGTTCAGTGACGACACGCCCGATGACCACCAGCCACTTCACCGTACTACTCTGTCGGAAGTAGGTTCCGAATCACGAAATGCGACGTGACGGGTGAGAATCCGATGTCGACGGCACCTATCTCCCCTTGTAGGCTCCCTCTCTTACCCCTGAGCAGACGAATCCTCTGGCGTCACTAACATAAATTCAAAGGGTCGAATGCGGAAAGACTTTAGGTCGCCCCGATAGTCATCCGAAGGCCGCGTGAAAGGTTCAGTTCAGTTATTCTAGTCAGCTCTTCAGTTTCCTTTGCCGCTGGGCTGCGGTTCGTTGCTCTGCAGCAGAAGGCGAATCACAAACCGTACGGAGGAACAGGTCTCCAAGTACAAATCACTGGCAGGGCGGGACAGGGGCTATCGCGGGACTCACACAAGGCGGAGCGCAAAGCCATTTCAAAAGTTTAATGGCCCTAATAAAGGCAGCGAGAGCAGAGCACACATGTTAAGTTAATTTAAAATGCCCGATCGTGTTCACTTAGAAGTCGACCGTTGGACCCTGGTTGATATCCAGACCCTTGCTCCTACAAGCCCTTGGTCTCTTCATCATTGAGTCCAGGACCTTCATTCGCTCCCAAGGTGGGACTAGGCTCCGATTATTCGGATAGCAGATGTAATAAATGACAAGCCCGGTTCTAATGGCTTGAAAAAAAAAAGAAAGAAAGCTAGCATTTCTCTCCTGAATTCAATGCTGAAAATCTCGGTGAAAATACACAGAGTCAATGTGACCCAGGAATGATGCCTTGAAATCCAAGGCAAGATTCCTCGAAATTTGAAGATACAGCCAAGGAATCTTTACATCTCTTCAAGTATCGACGCACCATCCTTGCGAAACAAGAAAACTGTTTTACCGTGAACAACTCGGGCCCTGGAAGCGGACTGCGTCTCGTGCACTGTCATCTCTCTCTTGCAGGCCTCTTCGAGGACCTCTAGGTGTTGGTACAGGCGGGCCGGCCCAGCCCTCATTACCGGCGGCCTGCAGAGATTGACGCCAGATTAATGTAAGGACATCAATAAAATGGGGCCCAAATTACTGGCGTTGCGTTCCTCTCTCTCTCTCTCTCTCTCTCTCTCTCTCTCTCTCTCTCTCTCTCCCCCCCGGCAGCACGGCAGCGACTGCATTGAGCGCGATTGGCGTTATCGGTGGGCCGGTCCTGTCATCGCACGGCAACAACCAAATGCAGGGACGGCATACCTCCCGGCGGGGCGGGGGGCGGGGCGGGGCGGGGCGATGTCATCACCGGAAAATTGTTGAAATTCAGTCACAACATTGTGACTTGTGTGAAACTGTGACTTGGTTGCGGGTGGTTTCGGTACACTACAACAACAAGTGAAAGAGGTCTAGGAGCCTGTTTATGGATCCCCTCCGGAACAGACGTGAATATGGTGAAAATAAATCACGCGGCCGCAGCACTGGCCCAATAACAAGTGTAGAGGCGGGGAGGCGCCATGACGCTTCCGATCAGCAATTCCGCACGGAATCAATTTCAGGGTAAACTTATTGTCTCGCGATGTCAGGGAAGGGGAAGGAGGCATTTCAAGAAGGACTCGCCCAGAAATCCGTTTACTGGTTTCAATGAAATAAAAAAAATTCTTAGATTTTACTTCTTTTAAGTACATTTTTACATCAAAACAACAAAATTTTGTTTAAGTTGGGTAAATTTTCTTTAAATTAGTGGCCATCAATCGGAATGAACTGATGAAACAGTTTAATCGGTTCATTCAGATTATATATATGCCATTAAAAAAGACGAGCAAAGTATAGGCATCAGTGATAGAGTAGACAGAAAATAATCGTTTTCTCTCGAAGTGCAAAAGCAACACCGTATCATGGAACGGACTATACTCGTCGCTGCTGTAACGGTTAGCAGCTTCTCAAAGAACCCAGGCTACAGGCTGAACGTGCATCAGGCTTGCAGAGGCTGGAATCAAGCGTCGCAGTTGACTCGGCTTTCGAGCAGTCATGCAATATCATGAGCGATTCAGATACTACTTTGAGGCAAACATTTTTCACACTGACAGCTCCCTCCGTCCAGCCAGGATAACGAATGATGCGTGCTGCTGGGCGGAGAATGACAAACTCTCCTCGAGAATCTCTTAGTAACGGGCCCAACATACGCTGAGTTACAAATAAACACTCGTTTAATGTTGAACATTAGGAAAAAAATAAAATAAAAATAAGCATTCAGTTCTAACAATGTACACTCTCAGACCGCCATGAACGTTTTCACAATATCTATTGTCAAATTTGTGCAACAATAGAGTTATATACAATTTTTTTGATACGTTATTAACATTTTGTTATGCTAATTAACAAATTTTTTCATGGCCGTGGACAAGTTTATTCATAGTCTATTGTTGCACAAATCTGTCTGTACGGCGTTATGAACAAAAGAAAAGTTCATAAAGGTCTGAGAGTATAATGTACATTGGGTACCCTATGTACAGGGCTCCAAATTCAATTACTTCTACTGGCCGCGAAAGAACGGACGGGAAAGGGGAAAAGGGGGGGGGGGGGGGGGGAGCACCGAGAAACGCTTTCAGATGGGAGCAGGAGATAGAGCCGCAGATGATGTACCTTGTACCTATCCCGTGTCCATCTCGTCCCGTAATGAAGCACAGGTGGCAAAGACTCAAGAGCGGATCTTGGTTGTGATCGACACATCAGTTTTTAAGTGTACGGCAGAA
The DNA here is from genome assembly GCA_902196195.1 of Aptinothrips rufus. Lineage (NCBI taxonomy): Eukaryota > Metazoa > Arthropoda > Insecta > Thysanoptera > Thripidae > Aptinothrips > Aptinothrips rufus. The sequence goes on along the minus strand of CABIKL010001360.1, from coordinate 7,625 downwards.
CTTTTGACTCGGTGTACATCAATTTCATGGTTGTGTGTTCATTCAGTATCCATTTTAAGTACTTTCGCCAATTTTTTGTTCTTCTATCAATTTTTAAGTACTTCCATTATTTATAAATAACTTACTCCAAGTAATTTTAAGTATTTTCGTTCGAGCGATACATCAAAAATTACTCCACAAAAAAGTCGAAGAAAAATTACGCTCGGAGAAGAGAGCAATCCCTTAGACGCCGAGCACCTGCTCGTCTCATGCACAACAGCACACTGGATAAATAATCACCATATTAAGGCGGCGAGCGAGCGTGCGGCCCGGTTCGTTACCGCCACTCTATCGTCAGCCAATCACAGAGCAAACAGCTTTGAGTTATTGCTCTGACTGGTCGCAGAGCTTTCACTGGCACACCGGTACAGTGCACAATGCACAGCCCGCCACTATACACAGCACGCCGAAAAACTTTCAGACCATGGCGCACTCGCAGCACAACACATCACTACCACAGCAGCCTCAACTCAGACTTTCTTCCAGATATTATTTTCACAAATAATAAAAATGTCGCACACACTCAAAACTTTTTTTCCGGAGAAGGCGCAGAAAAACGCGCAGGGAGCAAAATCACAGACACAAATCACAGAGACACCAACACTGCGAAGGGAACACACACACACACACACACACATGCACGGGACGGTCACGATCAGTCACGCGTGCGCACGCGGACACGACTGCACGCCGCACCGGCCGGCGGGGCGGAGGAGAGGAGGCGCGGAACGGACCGTCGCTGGCCACTACCAAACACCGACTGGCGGCGGGCTGCGGCTAGGTTGGGCGGACAAGGCGCGGAATCAGCGCACTCCGGGGGCGGGAGGGGCGGGGGTGGGGGGGGGGGGGGGGGGGGGGGGGGGGGGGGGGGGGGGGGTACACCTTCCGTTGCCACTCCGCGGGGGTGCTCCGAGATATTCTGATAGCAATGAAAGGTGTGCTCATACTGTTCGCTCGTCGGACAATGTCGGCCATCGCGGGACGGCAGAAATGCACTCAATGCACTGCTCTTGACGGGTAGGGGTTGTCCATATCCTTTTCGCAAGACCGACATACGACACGTTTCGCTTCACCGCAAATTTCTTTTTAAAAAAAATCCTGTTTTATGGAGTTTTTACGGAGAAACAGGGGGAAGTAACACAAGTTTCGGAGTTTTGGGGGAGTCATTTTGAGAGCTATCCCGTGAAACTGAACAATTCTGGAGCGGCACGCCGAGCTGGGGAGGAGGGCGGGGAGGCGTGTTGCCCGCAGAGCAGCGGCGAGGAGAGGAGAGGGACAGTCCCGCGCCTGGGGGTGAAATAAGGGTGCGTCCGAGGGTGAGGAAGCGCGCTGGATCCCCACACGTCGCGCTATGCGTCTAGTGTCGCCACCAGGGGCGGAGCCAGGGGCAGGGCGGGGGCAGGGGGGCTTTACGACCCAACGGACTAACAAGGAGGCAGCCGGGCGAGGACCCTTCTCCTTTCGGTAGCAACATGGAAGCGGTGCCTTGCCTGGACAGAGTTGTCGGTGGGAGGCCTCGGAGGGAGAGAGATGCCGCCGACACGGGACGATGACGTCACAGCAAGCCAATGACCTGACACGCCGCCGGGCCGCAGAGAGCCGGGCAGTGCAGTTCACTTGGCCCCATTCTCCAGTCGAAACCACTGATAAATGTTCACCTGACCTTAGCAACCATACGGCATACCAGTCCCAATAATTTTGTGCAATAATTGCATGCAATTACAGTATGATTTCGGAAGTACGTCTGAACAAAAATTGATAAATAATAGCAAAACTTTCGCAATGATTGTGATTTTAGATGTGACTGTGAGCATTTTTTGGGGGTGATTTAAGTGACAGAAGCTGTCGTTGTTATTCTATGCGTACAGTGATTGACAACTCTCCCCACACCCCCACCCCCCTTTCCACGCCCACGCTGCTCCTGCTCCCCGCCCTCATATCCAGATTGGAGATCGCTCTTCATATCGGAAGTTGAGAGGGCAGAGGTAGCCGCATATCGTGAAGCAATACTAACAATTTGCACAGCAAAAATTAAATTAGATATACCGAATGCAGTGAGTCCGAGACCAGGAGTAAAAGGAATTAGAGCTATCAGCATAAATATTCTCGACTGGAATAAATCAATACGAATAGGCCGAACAGATGAAACAAACGCAGAAGTGCGACGCCATCTCGGACGCCATACTTTCATCGAGACTCCGGAAATCGATACGAATCCACGGCCACCAGACAACAACGGCCCTTTTATTACCGACGCTGTCACTGGCCGCGCATAGGCCCAATTTATAAGATTACATTGCACGAAACAATGTGACGTACGAAGCGATGGGAGAGGCTACGCGACGCGCGGCTATCGTCTGGAATCTGAGCGACTTCCCTGCCTCTGGAAATGATGGTCAATGCAGTTTACCAAGTCGTTAACTTTTACAGCCATTGAGGGCGCGGCAGGACGGGGCAGCGCCCTGCCTTAGGCTTGTTCTTTACAGCCCTTCAGCCTGCGGCGTTTATTAAGATTGACATTATTGGCCCTCCCGCTTAGCTCGATAGCCCGAGCACAACCACAATGAAAAGTGGGATCAACTTTACACGAATGCCGTCAATTGCCGTGGAGACCTTGCTGGTCTGCATCGCGGCAACGATATAAACTTTCAGTGACGCTGCGGCGGCGGCGTGGGCGTCAGAATCTCGAATACTGTTCTATTCAGTCGGACTGACACGATTTGTAATCGGGGTCTTAATGATGAAGTAAACACTACGTGGTCACTGTCAAAGGCACCCACCTGTAACACCTGAATGGGGTATTCCATATTTTTCAGGATGATTTTAAAAAGTTCGGAAATCGGACGATCTTCAGATTTTGCACCCCGAAATCGTTTTATATCGCATGCATGATTGTCCTCTCCCCGAAAAAATTTGACATACCATACATCTACATGCTATACGGACGTTATAAGTATGTAGAAAATTGTACGCAACGTTACGTATGCACGAAGATGTTATGTGCAAAGGGTACATGACCCGTTAGCGTGAGAGACACTCTAAATGTCTAGTAACTTTTTTGTTCGGACTTAGTAACAATAATTTTAAACATGACTAGAATTAGTAACAATTCGGGTAAAGTTAATCACACAATTCTTATGAAATTGTTTCTACATTTTGTTACGAAAGTTATGTTTAAAGTTGTGACAAATTCTAGGTATCTTTAAAATTGTTCCTAAGCCCGAACAAAAAGTTACTAGAAGTTTAGAGTGGAGGAAGACGAAGATAGACTGGGTGAGCACTGCGACTCTCCCTTTCCGCCTCTCTACCGACCCCGAGTCCGCCTCACCTCCTTAGCAAAATATGGGTCACAGTACGAATTCAGTCAGAATCATGCCGCCGAGGGGCGAAGGGAAGGTGCCGAGCGCCATACCTTCCTCCTGCCCCACAATCCGGAAGCCAGTTTTTTTTGTGCTCTGCGCAGAGGATTTGGTTATGACAGTGCGTTTTCGAAACGACTCTCTGAGTCATGCTGAGAATGGGATGCTTGGGAAGCGAAGCAGTCAGAACGATAGGACGTGTTCCAAGTGAACTGCACACGCGTCCAGTTTCCAAGCTTCTTGCACAATGCGTGAAGAGTTGTACAGTGATAAGGTAATTAAATCTCAAATCGAGCAGTAATATGGGCCGCCAAAGACTTGAACTGACGTCAAGCATTTCATAATATTTGGGAAGATGGACAAGCACGGTCTGAGTCAAAATTATTCACGTGAATGATCTGTCGCAGGTTCGAATACGGAGCCTGGGGGGTCTTTTTCGTCCTTTCCCTTTTCCCACCTGCCTTACTCCTCACTGCTGGGCACACAACGCAGCCCTTGGCACAACAGACTCGTGAATCAGACTCAGCAGGGCACCCTGCTCGGCTCGGCTCGGCTCGGCTTGCCTCGCCTCTCCGGATGTGACACACATCATATCGCTCCCCAAACATGGGCACAAGTCGCCGCATACAATGAAGGCACCCAAAACCCCGCGAGTCGCCGGGCCCGGGCCTTATTGCGTCCGAGTCACGCTGGCTGTCTCTTCAGTCCGACTGAAAGCGGAGTGACTGAGCGGCTGCTTGTTTTGACTGCAAGCTTCGACACTGAGTACTCGTCTTCTCTCAGACCTCGCCCCGAGTGACAAATCCAGAACGCACTGCTTTGAAGATCAACAAGCAGACTCTCAGACTCTTATTGAACTGACAACCTCATACAGTAGTAGCTCGTGATTATTTTGTTATTTTGTTCGTTATTATGGATAATTCTGGCCGTAAATAAGACTCGTTTGAAACTAAGTAACTTTTCGAGACGCGTGTAAGCCTACGCAGCTTTCCGGAAGGCCAGGAGAAGTAAGGTTAGTCGTCACTTTTAAACTAGCTAGCGCCTTCGGCCTGAGGCAAACAATGCATTACCTCCTTGGGGATGCATGGTGTGTACCATCAACCCCTCTGGCTAACCTTGCTGGCCTGGGGGCGAAGGAGGGGAGGGGAGGGGAGGGGACGGGAGGGGAGGGAAGGGGAGGGGAGGGAGGGGGGCGAGTGGGCGGGGATCGCAACTCAGTGAAAGTGCATGACTTGTGTGTTTGTGTTTCGGCTGGCACTCGCTCTCCGAGGGGGTTGCGCATCGCATCGCGTATTCAAAAGGAAAACTTCTACACGCGACTTCCCGCCCGCGCCAAATCAGTCTGTAAAAGTGAATGTGTCTCCGCAGTCTGCATGCGGGCGAGTGTTGGCGGCAGTGCTGCGCGCCGAGAGAAGAAACGTGCGCCAGTAAGTTTCCAAAGCTTCGCGCAATTTTGACAACACCCTCGTGTACGATTTGTCAGATAGATACGAAAAGGACCCACTCTTACTTCCCGCAGATGAGAGGGAGTGCCCATCGGCAGCCTAGTATTGGTGCGGGAGTGCCCATCGGCAGCCTAGTATTGGTGCGGGAGTGCTCATCGGCAGCCTAGTATTGGTGCGGGAGCGCACGGGAGCACCGCTCCCAAACCCTTCTTTTTGCGGCTGAGAGTTCCCATGCCTTTTTCAAACCGTCCCATGTAAAGGTATAGGCAGTGGGAGCGCTATTGCTCAGAGAGTGGCCTATGGCCTAGCGCTCCCACACCTTTTGTCTTACCAATTCTACGCTGCCCATCGGCCATCGCAGGCGCGGATTCAGGACAGGTGAAGGGCCGACATAGTGTTACGTGCTTAGCACGAAACCCAAACGGGCGCTAAGGGAGTGTAGGGATGTTCCAGAGGACCTCCACTAGATTGTGAACGCTATCGCACTCTCACCTCACGCCGCAATGTTTAACGCCGAGGACATGGCGGCTGCACTGCGGTGCCCCGGCCCACCCATTACTCTGTGGAACTCCACTCCTGAATCTCTGCGATCAGTCCCATTAGTCTCCTTTATGGAGTCTGCAGCACGTTGCAATTGCTTACTTCGAAAAGTACATTAGCGAAAATCTTAGCTTTATCTGCGGAACAGTCACTTAGTGCGAGTGCGCAATATTCGAAACATTTGTTACACGACCAATGAGAGCATGCCGACATTCTTTCGTCTATGTTTCTTTAAACAGAAATTTTCCGATACCTCCCTAACGGCCATCTCAAGGTCGAATAAATAAATTCTTTTTCACGGAAAACCCTTGGCATCAGCTCAACAAATTTGGGAATCCAGTCCTGTGACGCGGGGCCATGTTTGTGAGGTAAAGTTGAGGATCGAACGCGAACTTTCTCAGCTATAAAAACTTGGACATCAACTAATAAAGATTATACGGTTGCGCGCCTTGGCTCAAATACAGCCATGGGCATAAAATGCAGAGATACCGCTGACGCTGAAAAGACAGGGCCATCGCACCAGCCACTGAGGCAGAGAAAGACCAAGTAATGTCTCTTCGGCCGAAAAACAAATCTAGGGAGGACCAACTAAAACGAGACCACCACGCTGAAACACTAAATTAATGCTTTCTCTTGCTTAAAACGATAGCAAGTGCAAAACGTGAAACTCCAAAGTCAAACCAGTCATCAGCAAGAGAGGGAACAAGAACCCTGGACCAGCAGTCGCTTCCAGTGCCCTAGCTCTGATTCGGCTCACTCCACCGCCGTCTCGCCTACAAAGTAAGGTCAACCAACTTGTGAAAACATCGCGCTATACCCCGTGCCAGCGAGCTGCCTCGCAAGGAGTAGCGCCGAGTGGCAGAAAACTGCAGATACTCCATGACTGACGCGACAGTACCCTTCGGCGCTCAGCTCATACCGCGGAGTATGTCCAGTTACAGAGGGAAGAATCACATAAACTTTGATTCTTCTTCAGTCTGTTCACGACTATTTCAGCTTCATGCGTCCAAAGATTCATCATCACCCTTAACCGCCGATCAAAAATTCACCTACTGCTGTACATAAAAAAAAGAAAAAGATAGGTAAAATGACTTGCACAAGACGAAAAAGTACCCAAAAAAGGAAATAAATGAGTTTAAAAAAACAATGTAAATAAATAAATAAGTAAATGAATAAAACTGAAAAGAAAAAAAACACCACAGAATTGACTGGCGGTCAGGCTACGGCGTTGAATTCTTCCCCCCAGTACGCGAAGATTTCTTCCTTCAGTCATAATCCGCGGGGACGGGAAACGAACTGCGGCCCTGACTGGAAGGGAAGAATGATTCGCAGCGGAGGGGAAATATGTTTGGGGATCCGAAGGAACAAAGGAGAGCAGAGAGAGGGTGAGCGCCAAGGAAGTGGAGGCTGGGATGGAATTCGAGGTGGAGCTCGTCTCACCTGCGGTGACGGATCGGAGTGGAGCGGTGGGAGGGACGCTGAGGGAAACAACACACAGAAAAACCAAATCCCGATTCTGGGGCAACCCAACCCAGGAAGCCAGGGTAAAAAAAACTAGTTTTGGAGGCCATTCTGACACTTTGATACCTATTGAAAATGAACAGAAAGTCACGAAATGCGTTTTTGCAATACGTCTGAAAATCACCTAAAAAAAATTAGTGCGTAGGGCTATGCTGGGTTGGCTTGCCCTAGAACATAGCTTTTGGCGTTTTCTGTGCAATATTCGCCAGCGCAGAGACTGAATTAGGGTAAAGGTACCAGTGATGGCCCACCCCCCAGTGATGGCCCACAAGGCGTTCTGAGTGCCCTGTGCACGAATGGCAGCACGATTAAAAATCGCGCACTGGGCCTGTCCGAGCTTTGGTCTATTACCGACAGAATGCCACCGTCGCCGTTGCGTAGTGTAAACACCGGCTCGGTAGAGAGCGCATCTTGTGAAAGCATGTTCGCGCGGGCGGTTTTCGTGTGCGGCTGCTATCAAAACAGTAAGGAACAGAGGTAGGGAAACTGTGCCGGCGTTTACATTTATAGACACATAGCCACCGTGTTTGATGTTCCCTGGATCCTAGAGGCATTTGAGATGTTGTGAATAAAGCGGCAATTCGAAATATCGTGTGTAGGCGTTAATAGAGGGGTGGGCCATCACTGGTACCTCAAAAGACGAGTGACCCAGTGATGGCCCACCCCCCTTCTTAACGCTTACAAGTGATATTTTCATTTGCCGTCTTATCTGCATCATCTC
>CABIKL010001359.1:0-15786 GCA_902196195.1 Aptinothrips rufus | reverse complement strand
ATGGTAAAAGTAGAGTCGAAACTAACACAATAACATCCATTGACTCCAAGAGTCACTTATTATGACTCGTAATGGATAGTAATATGTTGTTGACTGCACGTACAAAATATTTCCTCCAGAAAAACATTCCTTCTCTGTATCGTGTTCATAACACTGTTATTTTATGGTTAAAGTAGTGTTGAAACCTACACGACAATATCCATTGATTCCAGAGTCACTTTTTATGACTCGTAAAGGATACTAATTCACGTCTTAAGAAAATTTACAACAGCTGACAACACGAGACCAGTGGTTGAATGCCTAGCACTCAACTCAAAGGTATTCAACGTTCCATAATGCAACTCCCCGGCTGAAAATTCCGGCCGGACTCGCTCCGGCCGGACCTTGGGTCCCGGCCGGACCTTCGGTTCCGGTCGGAATCTAATTTCCGGTTTGAAAATTCCCGGCCGTAGATTGGAACAAGTTCCGGCCGGAATTGTGTCCCGGCCGGATTTGGGTTCCGGCCGTAATCGTGTCCGGTTGTGTCTCGGCTCCGGCCGGAATCGTGTCCCGGCCGGATTTGGTTCCGGTCGTAATCGTGTCCGGTTGGGTCTCGGCTCCGGCCGGAATCGTATCCCGGCCGAAATATGTGCTCCGGCCGGAATCATGTCCCGGCCGGATTTGGGCTGCGGTATAGCTCCGGCAGGAGCTGAGCGATCCGGCCGGATCTCTCAGCTCCGGCCGGAGCCCAGAGAACCGGCCGGAAACGCTGTTACAGCCGTACATGCGTATCCTGGTCGGAAACGTGTCATCGCCTAGAGTTGCGTCTACTTGAGGTGTGGTTAATCCTGTGTAGCCTGTCGTGGACTTGTAGCCCCTGGGACATCCTCCGACTTGAGCAGACGTCACTTCGTTTTCAATGGCAGCAAGTGTGAATGGACGTGTGGGCAGACGCGCCCATGCAAATCACACAAAAATGTTGAAAATGTAGCCGTGCGAAATAGTCTCTGAAGAAGTGCCGACTGACGAGTATTGCTGTTGTCCTCGGGTACACCTATTACTACTGCAAATGTTATGATAGCAGAACAGGATTAGGTCAACATAATCTGATAAGACAATACCCAGACTTAATTTTTTTTTTAATGTCAAGCTTTAAACAGAAATAAAATAATATAAATTCAAAAACTTTAAGTCCTTAAGTCTTGAAGACAATTAACCCAGACTTAAATTTTTTTAATGTAAAACTTTAAAAAGAAATAAAATGATATAAATTCAAAAACTTTAAGTCCTCAAGTCTTGAAATCTACCACAAACTCAAGAACTAAGTCACAATTATCCACTACTATGGCACAGCAAAACCATTATTATAACAATAATGAAATATTTTGATTTAAAAAGTGTGCATCAGTAGTGTGCATTCAAACATTCTTACAATAACAATTTAACTTCTTAACAGAAATTATGAGATGTAAGTGATTAGAGAAATCCAATTATTCTGTTTTTGGTGGTTCTTTCGGAGACTTCGGCTTCTTCACCTGGAAAACAAAATAGTGACTACAAAAGAACTGGAAAAAATACGCAGGCTTCATGATGTACGGAAAAGAAATACAGATATGTCCAAAATGTAAAAGTACTGAAATTACCTTTGGTGGACGAGCGGAATCATACATTTTTTGGCCAAGCCATGTGCTTGCTTTGGTTTTCATAATCATAGCTTTTTCTCCTTCAGGGCAGTTTCGGGCTGAGAGCTTTCCACTTAGCATGGCTGTATCCAGAAAATTTGATCAAATTAGAAATTATATTTATGTTATTCACACCAATAGATATCAGTTTTCTATATCTTACCATTCAAAACCCGAACCTTCCTAGGAGTAGCAACTGTTTTGCCAGGGGTCTTTTTTTCAGCAGTCCGTGTCTTCAATTGAGAGATTTCCCAGATTGCATGTGCCCCATCTTTATAAAACTTGCTATCATCCTTGTTCCTTCTGATGCTTTTCTCCCAGAATTCTTTATTAATATGAATACCACTTCCAATGTACACCTTGTAATAGAGAAAACACAATTAATACATTTACAGACGAACAGATGTTTAGAAGTAAGCATTACTCAACTTACCACATCACCCCTCTCGGGATCCTTTTTAACAGGAAGACTTTTGGTACCGAGTAAATCCTCCTTTACCCTCTTGGCAATTTCTTCTACATCACTCTCCTCTCCTACAAGAGAACGAACAAAGAAAAAGCTTCCATTACATTACAGCAAAAATTGATGCTGAACTAAACATGAAAATGTTTCTCAATGATACAGCTCCTTTGAGGATGATAAAAAGCTGCAGGTAAAACTTGCCGTCAAATTCTCGCTTAATTCCAGAGGAGATGGTGGTGTCCGCTGTTGGTTCATTCATGGGTGAGCTGGAAAAGTTCAATTGTTTGGTGGGTGTAGGAGTACCCCTAGACTTCTTCTTAATCACTAAAAATAAGAGGAAAAATTTATAAAACACAATTACACATTAAAAAATTATCTAGTGTGGTACACTAACCAGGTGAAGAATGTGGATGCATCGTGCCCTTGTTATTCACAAACAGCTGACGTCGTATTGGCGTACTGTGTCCCTTAACAGTGCCTGACTTGTCTGAAACATAAAATAAACAGTGTACAAAGTGAATAAAACAAAATTAATAAATATAATTCATTGACTCCAAGGTACCACAAGCACTGACCTGATGAAGGCATGCATGAAGAGTTGTCATGAGTATCATCAAGCACCACATCATCATTGCAAGGACCTAGCAAGATGTCAGAAAACAAAAAATTAAAAATTCATTTTTCCTATAAGAATCACAATCACATTAATCTAATGAAATAGCTGCCATCCTGCATGCAGAAGTCTACCATGAAACAATTGATAGTCACCTTTTGAGCTGTATAAGAATTTTTTCTGGAGGTTTATATTAATATTTTTCATTTCAAAGACCTCCTGATCCAGGATTCTGATTTTTCGTTTCAGGTTATCACTTTCCTTGACTTCTTCTTGAAGATCCTTGATACGCATCTTTAGTTTCCTGTTAGCGCTTTCAAGTTCCTCAATTTTAGCATCACACTTTGCATGTTCCTTCTTCATGTCGTTATATAACACAGTAATGTCATCACTGGTCTCTGAGCCACTGCTGAAGTCATCAATATTTTCATCCTCCTCCAAGAAACCATTGAGAAAATCATCGTCCTCCTCCTTCTTCTTATCATCGTATTCTGCTTGCTTCTCATCATCTTCCCCCTTCTCGTCGTCTTCCTCCTCACTATCATCTTCCTTTTCATCGTCTTCAACAATCTCGGCTGTGGTATCTAGTGAGTCTCTTTCATTTGAATCAATTTTCAATGAACGTCCTCCATCTTCATCGTTCTCACTTTTCACGAAGTCTGCATTCAAGTTGTCTTTACATGCTTCATTTCCATGTCTTTCACTTTCAACTGAGTCCAGATCAAATTTGTCATCACCACCTCCATTTTCATTATCATCTATTTCATTTTTCTTAGAGTTCAGATCCAAAATGCTATCGAATGCTTCATTATTATTTTCCTCACCAGAGGACCGATAAAATTTGTCTTTATGTTCATCACTTCTACCTATCTTTTTGCTGGAATCCACGCCAAGTTTGCTTTTATCACTATTTTCTGAATCCCTCTTAGTATTATCACATTCCTGCTTATTCAGGTGCTTCAGTGCAGTAACACATGAGGGGGAACTGCTTTTCTTGACATGCTCTGAATTTTTATTGGAACTTTCATCAAGAATTAAATTTAAAGTTGCGCTCATTCTGTCTTTTTGGGCTAGATATTCATCCTTTGAGCTCACCTGTGAAACAAAAAATAAATACAGATAAGAAAGGAAAACATTCAGAAGCATCTGGGACAAGCAAAGAGAAAAAAAAGAAAAATGAATGATAGAGAAAATTAAAGTGTTCAAAAATTGTGAATATTTGACAAAGTACTTATACTGAAAATTGAAACAAAAGAAAACAGTACTGAAAGCAACAGGCGTTCAAAATGAAGATAGTCCTAATTCATAATGTGAGAACACATGACAACATATCTCTACGCTGTTTCATCTCTTAGGTCAAACAGTACCTCTCCACGAGGTTTGCGCTTTTTCCGGAGCGGCTTCTTCATCGGGCTCGGACCAGGCAGCGAGGAACACATGGGGAAGTTAGGCGGTAATTTAATTTTTGCCTCCTTGGCTGCGGCTTTAATTTCAGCAGGCGTTGCTGGAACAGAGACAAGATTGAAGTAATGCATACTGTTAGTTTCACAGAGCACAGGCAGCAGAAGAATACAATTACCTCCGAACAACAGAATCAGGGCTGGCCAGAACCCATCATGGTTCATTTCTTCGCCGTGGGTGCTTTTTTGCCATTTCACATCATAAATTTCGCCTGTCTTAAAATCTCTGTGGTTTTTCTTCTTAAAGCCTCTGATGTCACTAGTATCAACAAGGACTCTGATTCTCCGATTACTTTCTTTGAACTCCACTAATGCAAACTTCATCTTGGAAATAGAACTGAAAATGAGAAAAAAGGAGATGGTAGATGGCCATATGCAGAACAAAGTACAGTTCAAATGGTTTAGGAACAGAGAAAGATTACACAAAATAACCTGAATGTTCCTTTCTAGAATGGACTTGAAATGATAACATAACAATTCGATTACCTTATAAGACTATGCAATTATTCACAGGCCAGTGAATCAAAATCACAGTTCGGATGATATGAAACACACAATCCAATCGAATCCAAACCGACGCCATGCGACCGTTGGTGCAGAGCATTCAACATTTGCCGTTGGATCGGGGTTCGGGTCGGAAGTGGTCGGAAGCCGAGCCGCCCACTCTACTCGTCCCGCTCCCCCCTCCCGCCGACCGCGTTCGGACGGGTTCGGGCCCGCTCGGAGTTCCGAATCCGAAGTGCGGAGCGTAGCGTAAAGCGTAGAGGTGGGGTGGGCAAGACGCCAACACGATCCAGACACGCAGAGTGGAATGGTCAAGTCGTTGCACATTTCGGTCGGACTGGCTTGATAATAAGTGGTAATTTATTGTTCCCGGCACTCTAACATAAATGGTAAGTAAGATCTAGTTGTAGATCGAGCTTGTCAATCTTCGATGTGCTTTTCTCATTGAACCGAAGTATGTACTCTAACCTTTCTCGAATGTTCTCACTTTGGTCAAAACATAAACATTCCGCTGGTTCAGTATTCTTTTGTATTAAAAGCGTAGTTTAGCGAGTGTCCTTCAGGATAGTTACATCGACGGTTAAAGTGCACTATCTTAGATGAAACCATTGTTATCTATTCTAGCGTGTACAGTCCTATGTGAAGAAGAGCTTTTCCGTTGTATCCTCGACAAAGGGGAAAATAGGAACCGAATTGAGGGTATAGGTACGGCGTAGCCAATTTTGTGGATTGACTGATTATGACTCCTTGACTGAGGCTTTAACTTTCAAATGCATGTCAATCGTTTTAATTGCTCTGCTAATCTTGAAGGGATTAGGCCTGTGATTTTTCTACTCCAAAACAACTGCTGCCTGATGACAGATGTTTGTGAGGACCAATTTTAATTAAAGTGATTTAAATGTAACCTTTTTTTTTTCATTTGCAGGTTATTTATAATGGATGAGCAGGCAAAGTCTGGAAGCAATCTGCCAGTCGCAAAACGAAGGACGAAATATAAGGCTTATGGAGATCCTGAAAACCTCGGCATGCCTTTGCCTCGAACCACTGAATGGCGGCTACACCGTGTTCAAATTGATCTTCCAGAGGTACGTAAAATTTCCAGGGTATTTTGTTTGTTTGTTCGTTTATGAGAAAGTCTATTGCTTACTTATTTGATCACCATGTAGTTAATTTGCAACAATATCTGTGTGGCAGGAAACAGAAGTATCACACTGCTCAAGGCAAGATGTAGGAGGACACGCTCCCAGAGATTCACCAGCTGTTTGTCAACCTAGGCAGCTAGCTGAGGTACGTAAAATGTCTAGGATATGTTTTTATTTTTTTGTTTGTTTGTTAGTGACAAATTCCATTGCGTACTTTTTCGAGCACCTTGTAGCTAACTTGCAACAATATCTGTGTGGCAGGTAACAGAAGTACCGCATTGCTCGAGGCAAGATGAAGAAGGATGTAATCCCAGAGACTCACCTGCTCTTTGTGAACCTAGACAACCAGCTGACAGTGCTATCAATATAAGATCACAAAGAGTAAGTCAATATTAGAAATCAAATGCAGTAATATTAAAGACTGACTAACAATACAGCGAAATTTTAAATGTAATTTTTAATAGAAAACAGATCTGCTTGTAAGTAACTATTTTTTCCCTTTTTTATTTCAGATTACATCTTTGGGACCGAAGCCGTCTGGAAATCAAGAGGTGAGGCTGCAATTGAAAGAATATGTATATTTGCCTGTTAGCTCCAATGAATGCCACAGAATAATGTGACAGAAGGAGAGTCTCTCTGTTATTTCCTAGCTCTGTAAATTGTATTCAAATTACTGAATATGCTATTTTGTATCTTGGTTTAAGGGAGGAGGTGATGATCCATCTGAACCTTCATCGGAAGAAGAGAGCAGCTCTGATTCTTCAGTTAGTAGCAATGTATCTGGAAATCCAGAGGTGAGGCTGCAGATAACAGAATATGCATATCTGCTTGTTATCTCCAATGAATTTCATAGAATATATTGTGATGGGAAAGTCTCTCTGTTATTTCTTAGCTCTATAAATTTGTATTCAGTTTGCTAAATATCCTCTTTGGCCTCTGTTTTCAGGAAGGAGGGGACAATCCGTCTGAATGTTCATCTGATGAAGAAAATAGCAGCTCTGATTCCTCAGTCAATAGCAATGTGTCTGAAGACGAAGACAATGAGAATAGTGATTCTCATGATTTCCACAGTGAGAGGACTCGACCATCAGAGGCTAATAGAGGAAGTACACACCAGCACCAGGGTAGTGAAGCTGAATGTCCTGGGTAAGTTAAAATGAAGTGGTCTTAGATGTTTTTGGGAATATTATCATGGATTTTAGAACTGAGATGAGCGCATAGTTGGAATTTGATGCTTTAAACGTCTTTGGGTGTGTGATTTAGTTTGCGTTATATGTATGTACTAGTGAATCTGCTGAATCTATTCAAGTTTTGTGTAAATTCACTTGTGATAGTAAATTTTTGCATTTTGTACACAAGAAAGCTGAAAAATTCTTCATTTAATTATTTCAAAAAGCATTTTGAATTCATGTGGCTTTAATTTTTCATGACAGGGTTTGGTTATTAATAATACATGCAGCAGCGTCACATGATCTTCTTTATTCTGTCATTACAGGGTGGACAATCAAGTTCAACACTTTGAAAATCTGGAGGAAGAGAATGAGAACGTTGTCTTTCATGATTTCCACAGCGACAATACTCGACCAAAACTGGCTCATAGAGGAAGTGTATACCAAGACAATGAAGCTGAACATCCTGGGTAAGTTAAAATAAAGTAGTCTCAAATCTTTGTGGGACTATTTTAAAGGTGTGTGATTTAGATTTTATTATGTTTATGGACTTATGGATCTATTGAACCTACTTATATTTTGTGTAAATTCACCTGTGATCTTAAGTTTCTGGGTTTAATTTAAAAGAATGCTGAAAAATACTTTATTTAATTGTTTTATAAACCATTTCGGAGTGACAAGGCTTCAATTTTTTCCTGACAGGATTAAATGGTCACTGATACAGCAACAATGTTACATTAATCTCTTTACTCTGTCATTACAGATTCGACAATCAACCAGAACACTATCAAAATGAAGAGAGAAACAACCCAGCCAATAATCAACAACAGAGCGCAGGTGGTGCTTTACAGGCTGCTGTCTCTTGTAATGATGATTCAGAAAACACAAGTGACTCTAACTCCTCAGATGATAGTAATAGCTCTGAAGAGGAAGGCAGTGAGCATGAGCATCCTGTTTATGACTTCAACAGTGACCCATCTGTGACATCAGATTCCGATGAAGAAGAACAAAATGATGAAGCCGAACATCCCAGGTGAGTGCAACCAAGAAAATGATTGTAATTATCTCTTGCAATACCTATGAAGTAAGTGTTTAAAAGATAGATTGACTCAAAGCTGAAAATGAATTTTTAGCTGTTTTGTAATTGGTGGTCTCAAGGTACTATCGTTAATTATGAACACTTGCTATCTACTCCAACTTAACTTTTTTGTTATTTCAGGGAAGATCCACCGCAAAATCCAGATGAGCCTGATCCACCTGTCAACCAACCACCTAATGAACATCCCCACGCAACTCTGGTGCAAAAATTATGTGGGGAGTATGCTGAGAGGATTACAACCCCAGTTGTTGCAACTCGCCGTGAGGTGCTTTTGAACATCCAGGAATTCTGTGCTCATCATCCCATCCCACTTACTGCTCAGGAAGACCTGCATCGATTAATCAATTCAGTGTTCTCTCAAGAAGTTGTTCCTGAATCTAAGTACAAACTTGATAAACTCTACTCATCGGCCAACAAAGTCAAGTATTTTTTTTTATTGCTGGAAGTGTTTTTGTGGATTTGGAGAGCTGGATTATGAAAGAGTCAAGATCAAGATATGTTCCTGTGGCGCAGAGAACAATGTTTGTGATTTAACTGAAGCTTCCTTTTTTGTCATAATTGACTTCGTTGGTCAGTTTCAGCTTTTGCTTGAAGATCCTGAAATTGCCGCTCAGCTTAAATCCCCCAATCAATTTCCAAATAATGGTAACTTTTTGATTGACCTGTATGATGGCAAAGTGTACAAGACTTTTGTAGCTTCATTAGATTTTAGTCAGAATGTGTTATACATATCTTTAACTGCTTGTACTGATGGGACTCCATTATTCAAATCCTCAACGTTGTCCATATGGCCTTTGTTTGTCATTGTTAATGAGTTGCCCCCACACACAAGAATGTCTAATGTGATGTTAAGCGGATTGTGGTTTGGCAGAAAACACCCGAAGATGGATCTTTTTCTTGAGGCCTTCTCTAATTATATTAGGCAATTATCTGTAAATGGCTTCAACATTTCTCACCAAGGAGAGCTCAAGCTTTGAAAAGCTTACTTGTTGGCATTCTGTGCAGATTCTGGAGCTAGGGGTTCGATTCAATGTGTGCACAGCCATTCAGGTGAATCTTCATGCAACTGGTGTTTGCATCCCGGGAAAACAGAGGGAGAAGGTAGCAATGCAAGAAAATTTCCTGTTCTCCAAGAGGAGGCAGAGCTGAGAACACACCAGCAAATGATAAGGGATGGAAGAGCCGTGATTGAACTGTATGGAAGAGCAAGGAATCCTCATATTAATGGAGTTACAGGCCTTTCCCCTCTCCTTCGCTGTCCAAAATTTGACTTGGTAGACGGAATGATCCTTGATTGTCTTCATTGGGCAGCTTTTGGTGTTGCACGACGCATGTTGAAACTGTGGCTCGGGGAGACAAAAAAGACAAAGAAGAAGAAGAATCAACCTCAAGCTGGCAGACAGCAAGTCCGAATGCCTGATTATTATATAGGAACTGAAGAGACGAAGGCGGTCATCAATAGAAGAATTTCAAAATTTCATCCCCCCATAGAAGTCAGAAGAATGCCAAGGGATCTGTCTCAACTTCACACGTTTAATGCTCGAGAGTATGAAAACATCATCCTTTATTTCAGTGTTCCTATGTTTAAGAACATTCTACCAGAACGCTACTTGAAGCACTGGATCCTTTTCGTTCAAGCATTTTATCTTTTAATGAAGTACAGGGTGACGAAGGATGAAGTGG
This sequence comes from Aptinothrips rufus, assembly GCA_902196195.1. NCBI lineage: Eukaryota > Metazoa > Arthropoda > Insecta > Thysanoptera > Thripidae > Aptinothrips > Aptinothrips rufus. The sequence continues at coordinate 5,992 of CABIKL010001359.1, read as the reverse complement.
AAGTTGCAAGACAACTCTTAAAAAGATATGTCTCACAAGTGGAGGAGTTATATGGTCAGGCTGAAATGAATTTTAACATGCATATTACTACGCATGCAGCTGACAATGTGTTAAACTGGTCCTCAATGTGGTGTATTTCAACTTTTGCTTTTGAAAATGGGAACAAAATTTTGAAGAGCAAAATTCACGGAGAGAGAGGAATTCCTCATCAGATCTTGCGAAGCTTAGACAGGGACTCATCCCTCAGAATTCTAAGAAATGTTGCATCCACTCCTCAAAGCTCAAGTTTTCGAAGTAGAATGATGAGGAAAGAGACCTTGAAAAGCTTTTATGTTGGAGACATTCGCTGTTTGCGTCCGTCTGAATTTCATCCTACAGATGATGAGAAGTGGCTTTGTGAAGAAAAGGGTTTGGTTGTGGCAGAATACACTCAGTGCAAGAAGATAATCATCAACAAGATATGTTTCAGTGCTAGAGGTAATACTAAAACTGACAACTCTGTAGCTGTTTGCTTTGATGGGAAAATTGTGAAGATCCAGAAAATTATTGTCAGTGAAACCTCAGGAAAAATTTTTCTCTTTGTTTCAAGAGTAAGATGTAGTCCCTATTGTGTTCCAAAACTCGAATTAAGAAAAGAGTTTTCCCCTTATATGTATACGGTGGATCTTGTTGAACAACGGGTGAACCTTATGTCCCATGATAAATTGAAAACTATTTGTGTTGGTACTGATGTTGACTGCCAGTTTTTAAAAGGAGATTTTGTAAGTGTCATGGCTAATACTGTGAATACTTTCTAGTTAAATTGTGTTTTAATTGTCATTCAGACCATGTGAGCATGCTTGTTAGCTTTCACAGAACATTACAATCATGGAAGTGCATTGTGACAACTATGTCAATTATGTGTGTAGGTTGTACACATTTGAAAACTTTGACAAGGTGTAAAGATTCAGAAAATTATTGTCAGTTAAACTTCAACAAAGAATTTTCTCTTTGTTTCCAGAGTACGATGTGGCCACTATAGTGCTTTAAAACTTGAAAGAAGAAGGGAGTTTTCTCCTTACATGTATAGTGTGGAACTTGTCGAACAAAAAGTGAAAATTATTTCCCATGATGAATTCGAAAACTATCTTTTGTACTGAAATTGACTGCCAGTTTTTGTGGGAGATTTTTTAAGCATCTTGCCTAATACTGGAAATCCTTTCTAGTTAAATTGTGTTTTAATTGTCATTCAGACTCTGAGCATGCTTGTTAGCTTTTACAGAACTTGACTATCATGACCGTAAATTTTGATGTTTTTATAGAACATGATAACTATTTTAATTGTATGTGTAGCTTTTAAAAATTTGAAAACTTTGACAATAAATAGTCGCAAAATTCCTTAACACATTCTTCATTTTACATTCTATTCTCTGAAAATACTTAATGATGTAGAGATATTGTGCATAAACAATTATATTCAATGGAAGACATACACCTGGGTTCTTATCTTATTAGATGAAACTTACAATAACAGTTCTGGAACAAAATTTTATTTATTTACAGGGTGGACATTTTCTAAGATTTACAGCAAAACCATAATGATGTACCTACAATTGTAGAAACAGAAAGTACTGCACTGAACAGACTAATTTTACTGAAGCAATGCAATATTTCAATGAAATAAAAAGCCATTTATAAGTACGGATGTTCAGGTTTACAGCCTCTTGCAACCAAACTCCACATGTGAATGTATACATGAACTAAAAATAACTTGAAACACAAAGGCATTCATTACTACAAAACAAGAAAAATAACATTCAGAGGTTTGAGGTGAATGGCCCACAAAGAAACAAAAAGCACCAAGTAAGAGAAAGATTTGATTCAGTCATTCAATCCTGCTCAAAAGAAAATGAATGCAGAGAAAAGCAAGACAGATTAAGAACAAATTACTATGACATCTTTCACAACTTTTAGGCAATAATGGGTTTTCGATAAATCAAGTTTATGTATAAAAAGTTGGTAGTGCTTACAACAAAACATAAATAAATACAGTATTCTAAAACACCAATTAACAAACATTGAATTAGTACTGAAGAATCTAGAAGGGTAGGTATTGTTTTACGAATGAGCACGAAAACAAACAAAATAACAATCCTTGCTACTGATTTTCAAACACTTAACCAATTTCTGCAGGTTTTAATTCTCTTATTGATGAACTCACCTTTCTGTAATCAAATCAAGATTGTAATCGAAGTTTCAAAATAGCGATTCAACTTGGTTTTAATAATTTTTTTTGAATGGTCTAACGTGCTGAATGACTGCCCAAATAATAGATTCTTAAAGCCAAATAAATTTATACAGTTACTATGTGAAAGCTATACCTAGTGCAATATAAAATGATTCTAATTTTTTTTTTAAAAAAAAGGTAATCAGCAAATCTGAGACAAAAATCTTGATTCAATTAATTAAACAATTTATCAATAGCAGATTAGTCACCAGCAATGAATGCAAAACTGCTTTGTCCTCTTCTTTTAGATCTGTTGCTGTGCTTTCCCCTTCGGTCTTCAAGAACGGTTGATTCCAAGCAATGCAACATGGCACTATCAATCCAAGAATCACAGATGCTGAGAGTACTTTTAAACATGGTCTTGCATACTCTCCTGGGCTTTCCATTTATGTTGAAGAAATAGCTGCGCGAAGAAGGTTTTTCTCCTTTACACCCTTCTGAAGCAATTTTTTTCTTTGGAGCAGAAACTTGCAACAATTTTTTGATATATCTCCATTGCTGTAAATGGTCTTCTAGCTTCCAAAATTCATTATTTAAATAGAGCCTCTCTTCAAGAGTCAGCCTGGGACTGTGACAACGTTTACAGGTGTCTTGGCAAGAAGGCTTCACATGCCGAGCTTGTCGCAATTTGCCTTTAGGTGTCACATGCTCTCTTCCAGAATTTAGGGCAAGTTTTGCTACATAAATTTTTAGATGGGATGGATATAATTTCTTGGTATTCTCATCATTTGCATGATAATTTACTGAATATAGAGGAGTTTCACTTATATACTCTCTGCTGGTATTGGATACAACTGATAAATTTAGATCATCATTACAGCAAGAAAGTAAATGTTCTTCATCAGGGCGAGTAGCATTGTCAATCCTCAACTCAGGAATTACACCACTGGCACCTGAAAAAAATAATTCACAGCAAATCAGTCATTATTGAAAGTATCCCGATGCAGGAGAATAAAATGCAAATTATCTTGCAACTACTGCAAGCCATTTTTTTTACCTGAGATTTCGCAATGAAGAGGAGCATTAGAAAACTCCCTGCTTGTACTGGACACAGGGTCACCACAAGAGGAAACATTTCGACTTGCATCAGTGGGCGCGGAGAAAGAATCATTGTTATTCTGCACCTCAGTAATTACATCACTGACACCTGAAAAAATTAATCCAAAGTAAATCATTCATATTGAATAGTATCCAGGTGCGTGAGCAATTAAATACAAATTATATTACAACTATTGTAAAACATTTTTTTTACCTGAGATTTCGCAATTAAGAGGAGTGTTAGAAAACTTCTTGCTAATACTGGACGCAGGGTCACCAATAGGTGAAACATTTTGACCAGCATCATTGACCTCAGTGCAGGAAGCATTGTTATTCTTCTGCTCAGGCATTACATTACTCCCACCTGAAAAATTAATTAAAGTGAATCGTTTATACACAAATACTTCAATGGTCTCACTATCTTACATTTGTTAGCCTCCTCTTCTTTACAGAAATCATTTCGTCTGCCTTGGTCTGGGATAACTGTAACAATAACTCAATAATGAGCCTGTGCGGATTCATTGGGTTGTCAACTATTGAGGTTGCTATAAAAAATAGTAAAAATTTTCGTCAGTGACTCAATTACAGAAATCTGTTTAGCACAAATTGATTTTAGGAGTGTGCATAGAAGGCAAAAGAAAGTGAGGCACTAAATAGCTTTAGAAAATATCCCATTGGTTAGCACGCAATATTGGAATAAAAAGTGCTTGATAGGCATATAAGAGGTGGGGTTTTAAGTACAGCAACTAAGACATAACAACAAGAGTTGTGAATTACCTATCACAAGGTGTACTCCGTTCTAAACTTAGAAAGCTTTTCACTCTACGTTTAACTGACTTACCCTTAGCTGGAGATGCGAATAATTTTCTTTGGACTGACACAGCACGCGCTCTGAACAAATGTTGGTGGGACTTTATATCAGCAGCCTCAAATACATCATCGAACCACGATGGAACAGGAGCTGGCAGAAAGGAAAAGAAAAAAGGGACGGTCGTTAGTCATTTTGTTTCATTTTGTTGGGAAAAGCACTGTGCGCTGCATTAAAACAAGTAGATGAGACACAAATTAATATATTTAAGTAGCTGAAAGATAAAATCCAATTGTTCACACTATATGAGTAATTACGTGCAGTTACTTCTGACAATGTACTTAAATACTACTGGAATAAGAAACATCACTTACAATGGACACCCGGGGAAGAAATGTCTGAAACAGCCTCAGGTGACCCCACAGCACTGTCACAACGAATCAGGAATCCATTCTGAATAGAAATTAACCTTGCTCTTTCAACAATGTCTTTACTCCTTTTTGAGCATATGCGTGACATTTTTCTGCGGGACAGGTAACGACAGAATGCAACAACTTCAAAGGGCAAATAACGCAAATTATTAGTTCAGTAAACAGCTGCCCTGTCTTCAAGTCTGCGACTTTGATCGTTTGTTGAACTGACGTTGATCGTTTTTCCAAATGGCTGCATGCTTTGCCGTCTTGCCGCGTGAGTGCGCTGTCGGAAACGCGCATTCAAACACGCAATTCAAATCGGACCGGGCAGGAGTCTCCGGGCGCGAGCTCTCGCAAGCTTACACTGCCGAGATATTTCATTAATATCCCATGAGTACTATGGCTATCGCAGTGAAAGTATACCATCGGAATACCCCACAAAAGAGTGGTTTTGAGAGTGTTTTTGGACACTGCTAAGAGTCCAGTAACCTTCGCTTGTATAGTATATGAAGGGTTTGCAATCTGTCGAAGCAAATTTCCATTTCATAGGAACTTTACTGTCTTTCTTGAGGCTAATAAGTGTTTCGACCGCATCTTGACTATCCGGCCGGTCCAACAAAAGTTACAGCCGGGATCGAAGAAAAGATCCGACTGGTAGTTGTGTGCACTCGCGGAGTTCTTCTTTCCGGCTGGGACTCTTCTCTCCGGCCGGGAATCCCAAACGTATCCGTCCGCAACTCATTTTCCGTCCGGATAGTGGCGGCTGCCGGCCGGGTACTATACTCTCCTGCCGGATATCCCAAATCTATCCGGCCGGAACCCTTTCTTCCCGGCTGGACAGTGGCAGTTCCCGGCCAGACCATGCTCTCCGGCCGGATGTCCTAAACCTATCCGGCCGGAACCCTTCCTCCCCGGCCGGACAGTGGCAGTTCCCGGTCGGGACTATACTCTCCGGCCGGATATACCAAACATATCCGGCCGGAACAGTTTCTTCCCGGCTGGACAATGGCAGTTCCCAGCCGGGACGCTACTCTCCGGCGGGAAATACCAGACATATCCGGCCGGGACCCATTTTTCCGGCAGGAAAATGATATTTAACGGCCGGAACAGCCAATTCCTGCCGGAAATCCAAGATTCCCGGGCGGAAATTCGTAAAGTACGGCAGGAAACGACAAAATTCCGGCGGGGATTTTCGGCCGGGTCATTGCAGGTATTTCATTTATATTTTTTAAAAACTCACCAAAATGGACAATACCAGTTTGGGTATTATTATTCTCATTGTTTGCATAAGACATTGCAGGAATGAGGCAACCAAAAACCAAACTAAACTCACTTTTAGGTGTGGTGAATAAGAAACCATTATGATTAAAATAATGACATCCTTGACAACCATGTTCCTTTTTAGCAGTTGAGGTGGGTAAGATTGATGAAAGTGTTAACTCTGAGTCTGATGTCTGTCTTCTGCTG
>CABIKL010001358.1:0-15790 GCA_902196195.1 Aptinothrips rufus | reverse complement strand
TTCCCTATCGCCGCCCAGCGCGCTCCGGTGTGTGTGCTCTGCTGTTGTGGATGCATGCTGCTCATGATGGTCCAGCAAGTGAATAGGCCTAACGATTTTACTCTCAAAAACTTTTGATTTGAGCGTGAATAGGCCTAACGATTTTACTCTCAAAAACTTTTGATTTGAGCGTGATTGACTGAATCATCGGAATGTTCGCGTCTCTGCTCAGCGGGTCAACCCGGAGGGAGAAGGGAAGTTAAAACCAGGTTCCCACTTTGTACTCCTGCCTTTTGTTTACAGATTATGTTATTATCATGTCCATTATCATCTCTAGGTAATAGCTTTTGGAAGCATGGGTGCAAAATGCATGTCATCGTGCGGTCTTTTCCATTGTAAATAGTTGAATTGTGCTTATAGCTTGGATTTTGGACAAGCTGATGCACCACGGGTACGTCACAGCCCAAAACTATTATCAGAACCCGTCGAAAAGGCTGGGTAGACATTTCCATCAATTTTGACCCATTTAAAAAATTAAAAAATAATGCACATACGACGCCCACTCGATATCATGGTTTTGATTTAAAATTATAATTTAGTGGTGAAAATCACACTACAAAACATATGTTTGGACATTTTCTTTCTTATCTGACGAATTAGAGCAACATTTGGGCTACGCTACTGAGAAAAGCATATGCCACTGACTCAAAATGACCGCAGAATCGAAAAGAGCGCCCTTCTAAACCTAAGAATTCCAAATTTCTCTAAAATCGGTCAAGTAGTTACCAAGTTATGAATTTTGTCCAACAATTTCTGATTTTTTCCCACCGTGCGTTTTCTTCTTTTTACTTCCGCTTCGAGCAACGAGTCATCCTTGGAGTACTCTATTTCATGCTCGGACATGTGCAAAATTTTGTGCACAACTATGTACGAAAATGGGGCACTGGATATTCCATAGACGGCTCGAAGCGGAAGAAGAACAAAACGACTTCCACTGGCCGGGTGAGCGGTGAAAACGGTGAATAGCCGAGCCGGCGAGAGAACACTGCCCCCCCCCCCCCCCCCCCCCCCCCCCCGGCCCGGCCCGGCCCGGCCCAAGCCCCTCTCGCCACGGTAGAGTGCTGGACATCTTTTCAATCATGTTCCAAACTTCAGACTTAAAATCCTAACCTTTACTTAGGTAATAAACAATCAACTCACCCTGAAAGTAGAGTGCTCTTTCCATAGAGCAGGAAAGGTTGAAGTAAAGACTGACTTTGCTATGGCGCTACAGCCCTGGTCGAGGATAGGCCTGCTCTGTTTACTCACAACCACCGGTCAGTGTATCACTTCTAATCGGCATCTTGAGAGGAATACGTACTTTTGCCAAGTCGGCATGAGCGAATAAAAATATGCCGTTTCTATTCACAAAACCGAATCACGACGGACGGACGTGTGCCGGCATCAGGCCAACGGCTAACGGCTTGGGCGCAACCAAGAAAACAGCGGTTGCGAAACATAGCAAAACAAAAACGCATTTGTTGTTTTTCTCCCACCTCTCTCAGCTGCTTTCAGTACCGGTAGCGGAGGTGGTAGGATACAACTTGATCTAATCTGAGCATGATAACTCGCGATACCGCGTGATATCTCGATTCTTTTAACTTTTTCGTAAATATCAAGGGGAGGGTGCTGCCGGATTTTAAATATGGCGCCCCTAAGGTCAGACTGCGCACCGTCATGCGCGCGTCGGGGCGGCGAGGAGAGAGCGAGGCTGTCGGAGAGTTTCGGAAGGACTCGGCTGTAACGAGCGCGCCCGAAGGCAGGCAACCAGCAAAGCGCAGCCTGGCGACCATTGGCGACGAGGCCCCTCACCCTCAGTTCTCAGTTCGCTGTAAGTTCGCACTGGCGTCATGGCCCCTCGGCAGAAAATGCGTCCTCCGCGAGAAAAGCGCTGAACCTAGGTCTTTTCCCGTCGTGGGTTTTCCTTCCGTCATGAACGTTTCGCCTCTTGTGGATACGCGCACCCTTGTGAAACCATTCAAAGAGCTCCGCACGATATTTGTGCCCGAAAAGGGCGAAAACACGGCTAAGCTCTGCGCCTGGTCTAGGCTGAGCTACGTCCTAGTGACTTAGTTACGTTTCATTTATCGCTGAGTGAATATAGGTAATGTTATGTTCGTGTGTGTGCTTGTGAAGTGATTGTGCTCCATGGAAGTGTGCCCTCTTTTGGATTACTACTCCATTCCTTGTGGATACTCCGGAAATATCATCCTCGCTAGCAGAAACGAAGCTCGGCAAGCAGCCGACTCTCACCCCTTCTTTCACAACATAACCTCAGCTGTCAAAACTCCGGAGAATCGCATTGCTTCGATTTTCTCGGATTACCCCTGTAGGAATGACCATGTATTCTGGATCGCGTTATAGCTGTAGTCAATTATGTTTCACTAATTCTTTGGCACTAACTTATGATTTTCTGTCAAATGTCTTGGCATCCCTCCAACGCCCCCTCCCCTTTTATGTTCAAAGAAGATACTAGACTTTTTTTTCTTTTTTTTTTTTAAATCTAACATTTTGTCTTTACTTATTTATTCATGGTAATTTGAATGCTGAATATGTAGAAAGACGATTATTTCTGCCAAATGTTGTTGGCTGATTCATCAGTTGAGAGAATGGTTATTGACCAATTCAGATTGGTTTAAAATAATTGAGAAATAATTATGTGCAAAATCATGATACTTTTTCCTTCTATGCCTTATTCCTCACATCAAATTTTTTTCCTTCTGTTCGATTTTAAGTGATGGTTTCAAAATATATATGACATTGGGGCAGTATCAGAATGTTTGTCTAGCGAGACATTAAACAGTTGGTTGAGAATCAAATTTAGATTGGTGTAACTATAACCGTCATTTCAATTTAACTGCGAAATCTCAAACTTCTCTTGTTTCTATGTATTGCTATGCCTCCTTCCTCCGAATCAAGCATAGTTTGACACTGCACAACTACTATGATATTGCCATTAGAATCAGATATTTCAGTCAGCATATATTCAACGAACTTATTGCTTTCTTTTCCATTGCATTGCCGCATTTCTAACTCACTGTTGTACCAGCAACCAGACATTGAAAATAATGGTTACTCAGCTAGTTGAAAATTTCAGATTTTTGTTCAGAGGTCTGGATACATTTGGACTTTCTTTTGTAATCATGTTTTGCTCATCGAGAAATTGACTTGTCTGCCACAGGTGTGATCATGGCCCAACAACACGTCTTATCTGCAATTGTCCTGGTTACATGCATTGTGTGCTACTACAATAGTTGCTATTGTGGATTTGTATTTGACGACATCAGTGCCATCAAGGACAACAGAGACTTGAGGCCTCACACACCGTTAAAAAATGTATTTTTGAACGACTTCTGGGGAACTCCCATGCATAAGGTAAAGCCCAAGGTTGGCTCAAAGTCCAAATAATTCATAAATTTTGGAAGCTGCCACTAACCAGTGGCAAACACAAAGAACAGTCTTGGATTCTAACTTACTGAATATTGTTGTCTTTTCTTTCTTTGCACGTAGGAACAGAGCCACAAGTCTTACAGGCCTCTCTGTGTGTTAACCTTTCGATGGAACTATCTTGTACATCAGTTAGATCCATTGGGCTACCATCTAGTGAACATGCTTCTGCATGGTGTTGTGTGTTTAATGTACTTCAGGTATGATCAGACCCATTATTTTTTTGTCTTAAAATCATAATGTTTTATTGTCATTCATTCAGTTCTGCGTTTAAGCCAAATGATTCCAGCAATATGTCAACCAGTTAATACAATTCATACAATATTTTCCAGAATGTGCTCCATGTTTCTGCCCGAAATATCCAGCTTTGTGTCAGCAATGCTCTTTGCTGTACACCCCATACATACTGAAGCTGTAACAGGTGTAGTAGGGCGAGCAGAGACACTTTCATCTGTGTTTTTCCTGGCCGCATTTCTCTTTTACTCCAAAGCAACTAGGAGGAAACGAGTTACAGGTTTGTTCCTGTTGATTGTTTTCTGTCTCCTTTTTAAGTTGCACATAGCACAGGTTATCTTTATGTATTTGCCACCGTTCACTAACAATTATGTGTTACAGGATGGCAGCATTTGACTTTCTCTATAATATGTGTAGCAATAGCTATGCTGTGTAAAGAACAAGGGATCACAGTTACAGGAGTTTGTGGAGTTTATGAGATATTTGTGGCTCAAAAGGTAAAAAAGCACAGCAAAGATTTTAGGCCTCTAAGAATTTTTTTATTTTTTGCTGTAAGGGAATTCAACCAAAAGCAGATTTACTGTTACTCTTAGAAATATTTTAGATACTTTGTCATATATTTGTTTTGATATAAATTCTGCATGTTAAATTCATCATTTTCTTTTCAGCTTCGACTATCTGATCTGCAGTATCTCGTGCGATGGTTAGTGAGTGGGAAAGGAGCATTAAACAATTCTTGGACCCCTGACGTCACACGTAGATTGGCAGTTCTTTTTGCTTCAACAATTGGGCTGCTTGTTCTTCGACTCCAAATCATGGGTTCCAGGTTACCTGTGTTTACAAGGTAAAATTTTCTGAGAAACCTTTTTTTCTATCGTGGAAAAGAAGTGTGTCAGCTAGAGGTCTTATTTTTTCTTTTTTTTCTTTTACAGATTTGACAATCCAGCATCTGTGGCTCCAGCACCAGCTCGACAGTTGTCCTATGCACACTTAATTAGTGTGAACTTGTGGCTCTTACTTTTCCCATGTGACCTTTGCTGCGATTGGACTATGGGAACAATACCACTAGTAGAGTCTGTCTTGGATCCCCGGAATGCTGCCACATTAGCTGCAGTTCTAGTGTTAGCATTACTCTGTCACACAGCTTTAACAACCAATAATAGACAACAAGCTACTGTCCTGACCATGGTAATTGTTTCCCCACTTTATTGTGAAGTACCTGTCATAAACCAACCTCATGCAGTATTAACTCTTGTATGTACTTTTCTTTCTTTTTAGGGGTTAGCACTGTTGGTCCTACCATTTCTGCCTGCATCCAACTTGTTTTTCCCAGTAGGCTTTGTTGTGGCTGAGCGTGTATTATACATGCCGTCCATGGGCTTCTGTCTTTTAATTGGATATGGTTGGAGTCTTCTTTTTGACAAACAGTAAGAACACTTGTCTATTAATTAACTTTTCTCATTCAAGAACATTGATATTTGCACAGTGAGTTTCAACTCAATGCTAATTACTGTTGCTTCTGTTTATGAATAGACGATTACGTCGAGTTGCCTGGATGTGCTTAGGATTACTTCTACTTGTTCATGGATCTAAAACGTACACAAGGAACTTTGATTGGGAATCGGAATATAGTATATTCATGGCAGGTTTGCGAGTAAACCAGCATAATGCCAAACTTTTCAACAATGTTGGTCATGCTCTTGAAAGCCAAGGACAGTTTGAAGAAGCTCTTCAGTATTTCCACAAAGCTGTCAAGTAAGATTCACTTCAATTTGCTTTGCTTGCATTCAAGTTATCTTTTATGACAGAGAAACAATTTTTATTGCTTATGCAATCAAATGTCTTAACGATTTATCTTCTCAAAAATTCTCATCTGACTATGTGACACCCTGCCTGCATGGTTTAATCTGTCCTATTTTCAGTGTTCAGCAAGATGATATCGGAGCTCACATAAATGTTGGCCGAACACTCAATCACCTTAAAATGTATAAGGAGGCAGAGGATGCATATCTTAAAGTAAGTATTTACAATTTAATCTCTAAAGACTCATTAAAATAGGTTATTTAATTACTAATTTTGTTTTATTTTTGCAGGCTAAATCACTTCTTCCTAAAGCAAAGCCTGGGGAGTCATATCAAGCTCGCATTGCTCCAAACCATCTGAACGTGTTTCTCAATCTTGCTAATCTAATTGCTAAGAATGAGACTCGTCTGGAGGAAGCCGACTTGTTATACCGCCAAGCCATTAGCATGCGTGCTGATTACACTCAAGCATACATAAACCGAGGGGATGTATTACTGAAACTTAATCGCACCAAAGAGGCACAGGAAGTTTATGAAAGAGCATTGTTTTATGATTCAAACAACCCTGACATTTATTACAATGTAAGCTATTTCCTACTGTATTTTCTTGTAGATTTAAATTGTATTATGAGGTCCTTTATGAAGATTAATCATGACCTTTTGTGCACTACTTTTGTCCAGCTTGGTGTGGTGTTCTTGGAACAAGGGAAAGCTCCACAAGCTTTAGCTTATTTAGATAAAGCTTTAGAATTTGATCCTGAACATGAGCAAGCTCTCCTTAATTCTGCCATCCTATTGCAAGAGCTTGGTCGAGCAGAATTGCGCAAAGTTGCCCGTGAACGTCTTCTGAAATTGTTACGCAAGGTGTGGTGTATTTCTGTTCTCTACATTACATTTCTATCATGTTGCCATGATTCTGTACATGTCTATCATGGTCCTATGTAATCAGTCCTTTTGGATCAGTTCTCTTAACTGATTTTCTAAAAAAATTCCTATTTTGTTACAGGATGCAACCAATGAACGCGTACACTTTAACTTGGGGATGTTAGCAATGGATGATCGTGATGTTGCCGGTGCAGAGCATTGGTTTCGCCAGGCTGTCCAATTAAAGGAAGATTTTCGGTCAGCCCTGTTCAATCTGGCATTACTTTTAGCGGATGACCACAGGCCATTGGAGGCTGCCCCGTTCCTAAATCAGTTGGTGAAGTATCACCCTGATCATGTGAAAGGACTAATTCTTCTAGGTGACATTTACATCAACACTATCAAGGACCTTGATGCTGCAGAAAATGTAAGCTGGATTTTGTTGTCGGAGCCCATCGAATCATTGCAGCTTGTGTTCCCTCTTCTTACAAATCATTACATTGTGGAATTTTTGTTTCAGTGCTATAAACGTATACTGCAGTTGGATCCAGAGAATATACAAGGCCTTCACAATTTATGTGTTGTTTATGTAGAACGTGGGGAACTTGTTCGTGCAGAGAAGTGCTTGGCTCAGGCTCATCAAATGGCTCCTCATGAAGATTATGTTTTGCGCCACCTGAAAATAGTGCAAACTCGTATTGCAAAGTTACAGCTGAATGCTGATATGAATGATGCTAGCAGTGATGCACCTGTAGATTCAGAGCCTCAAAACTTACACAAAACAATTCCAGACTTCTCAAGAAGAGGGAATCTGGATCCTCCAGAGGATGTACGTCGAACCGCCAGTTCAGATAGTTCTTCAGTAAGAGGGGAGGCAGCGACTCAGGGTAAAAGAATCAACAGGCGGCCGGCACAACCGCCGGTGTATGTGAACAATGTTCCTACTGGAAGCACCACCAAGAAGGTCTTAAGAGCGTCTCTGGAATTCTCAGAGTATCCCCCTGAGCTCCAAAATCCCCTCGAGGCTAGTGATACTGACACCCCTTCTTTTTCATAGCTAAACAGCTTTCCACTCCATAAGTGACAATCAAGACATTTCTGAAGGCTTCCCTGTGGGCTGTGCCAGAGTTTGTAAGGCTGTGTCTGATTTTGCACCTCTATATGTCTGATTGGGCATCCATGTGTGAATTTCTTCAAGTTTAAGATAAATAGACTCTGTGCAGAATGTGATCTTTTTGTATGGTGTTGAGAGTGAAATTATTGTTTTGCAAAGGTCACATGTAAAACATGAACAAAATTTCACTCAGAAAAGAAACGCAATTGATTGTTAATGTTCATTCTGTTCATTCTCTCCATTCTGTTCAGCGTTACTGGTTTTTCTGATTCAAATTTTATTACGTGTGTTGAGATAGCAGAGGAATTTTTCAAAATGTAAATTCTGCTCTAAACTGAGAGAAGTTTTCAAATGATAAATTCATTTGCTTATGTAACGATTCATTACAAATGTGCAACTGAAAGAAAGGCATTTACAGCCTCTCTAAAAAGAGACACAAAAGTTCTATCCTCTGCACTTGTCTATTTATCTTATTCTAGTTGTATTAATCTTCTGTGATAATTTCTTTCTCCTATTGTGAAGAGTTGATTGATGTATTCTTATTTATTACAGAGTGGTATATGATCTTTTGAAAGATTTTCTTGGTGCTTAAATCTGAGATAGGCACCAAGTTAAAGTATTTATGACTGTGGCATGGTAATAATTTTCTCCTGTAATTCGGAGGTATTTTGTTGCCTGCTTGCTGTAGACTCTTCACAGTACCTGACTGATATCATTCCCTCTTATTTTTCGTAATAATTTGGGAGCTTTTTATTTTCTAGATGTATTATATAGCCCATTTGTCTTTGTGACTGTCATTTGTCATGATGTAAAATCTTAATGTGTGGTGTCCTTGGTCTCATTCCTTAAAATACATTTCAGTTTTCTTTTGTTATTCCCAATTTGAGTGTTGTGAATTATTGATACCTCTGTATTTCTTTGTATCTTCCTTCAGATATTTACCAACACCTTGATTTTAATTTTGAAGTTAACTGGTGAAGTACATTAATTTGAATGCATAAGCAATTTTTAATAGACTTGTAGCTCTAGGAAAGGGAATGTGGAATGTGCTCTCCTTTCAGTAACTGCCTGTCAGGTTGGTCTGGTATTGAGGTTTGAGATGATCTGATTAGCAGTTGAAATCAGTTTATTTTTAAGATCATTTGAATCACTGCATAAGGAAGATTGTTCGAGTGCATTGAAGCTGTGCCTTCTGCAAAGTACATAATGTCTAAGACAGTTTCTATTGTAAAGTAGAAATTACTTTAAAGTAATATTTTTCTATGTCACATAGGGTTTGTGAAAGAAAATAAGTATCTGTCTCCTTGGAAAAAAAAATTGAAATTATTTGTAATAAGACAGAAAGGCATAAAAAAAATGCCAGTTATGACAGATGATTTGATAATGATATTTAGAGAGATCCTAAGTGGAATAAATATTGTAATTAGTGTACAGTAAAGCTTTTGTACGTAGTTGCCGATGAAATGATGACCTCCACCATTAGCATGTTGTCCATGTGTAATTATTCTTGTCTGTATTGAACTAGAGTGTCAACATATTTTTCATTGCAAGAGTTTTGTATGACTGCCAAATTTGATTTGTTGTTGACTGTCATGAAAGATTGTGTCTGATTTGTACCTTTTAGTTTCATTTTGATCTCTGTGAATTTCAGGATTGGTATATGTTTTGTGTGCTTGTTGATGATACATTCATTCTGTATCAAAGCAGATTTTTAAAAAAATCCCATTTTTGTTTGCTTTGCTTTTTATGTGGTATGTATAAATATTGACCAGCTGTGAAGGAACATTTCTGATTTATGAAAAGATTTTCAAGTGCTGTCCCTTGAAGAGTTTTGAATAAAATAATTATTTAAACTTAAACTTTTGTACTTTCTTCCACCCACCAGAATTCCATCCAACTAATAGGACTTAGGTCCTTCTCAACAGAAGGTCAAATGAATGTTTATAGTAATCATTATTCCAACTTTCGTTAAGAGGAACTGAGAAAAAAATGATGAATACACGGTTTTACATTTTTAACTTTGATGAAATAAAATTTATTTCATTGCATTACAACATTTTTCAAGTAAAAATAAATTATTGTTTCTCTAAGTTCATTTCTTCTTCCCTTTCTGGTTGTTCTTAACTTTTTGAGGATTACTCTGAATTCTTTTAACTTTCAATGGTGCCAAAGTACTAAAATACCGTTTGACAGGCTTTGGAAAAAAGACGGGATTTTTTTTTACATTTGTCTCAGTCTTAACTTCCGTCTTGACTTCAGTCTGGCATTCTTCAGCAGAAGACATGGAAATCAATGAGACAAAAGAGTCAGTCTCCATTGGTTCTGGTGATCGTTCTAAGAAAGGTCTCTTTGCGTACCCAACTTTTTGTAGGAATGAACTTTTATCTTGTTTACTGCCAGATCCTAGAACTTCTCGGGATGACTTTTCTGTTTGAGAAATAGTGCTATTTTTATTTCTCTCAGATAATGAAATGAACTGTGACCATGTAGAGCTATCTCCATTATTAATTCCCTTTCCAGGGACAAATACTCGATATTTTCTAGAAGAACGGATTAGATGGATTTCAGATGGACTGTCATTTTTTTGAGAAGTGGTCACTGGTTTCACTGGAGATTGCACTTCTAATGAAGCAATATCCTGAATTTTTGTTGGGCTAGCTTCCTCAAGCTTCACTGGAATGTCAAGGATTTCTGACTGGGTAACATCTTCAAGGTCCACAGGCAAAGAATTTTTTGCTATAATTTTGAAAATTTCTGTAATTTTTAGGTGTAAAGGGTGGTAGTGATTACTTTTGTCTTCAGCAACAGATTTCTGTAATTTGAAAAATAAATATGAGTGGATTTAAGTATCAACACAAGATGAAAATACTGACTATGATTCATTCATACAATGAATAACATTACAGAGCAAGGAATGTTGAGAAGCACAGTGAAAAGACTATCAAACCCAGTACGAAATTCATGCTCACCTTCAAGCCAACTGCAAGGGAAGAAATGCCCATCCCTTCTGTCGTGTATTTCTTCAGATTTTGTAACACAAGAAATGGGACATTTCTCGTTGCAGCAAGAGTAGCAAGATAACTAGTAAGAATTGGCGGATCAGCTTCATTAGAAACCATCAATGATGCAAGGGTGTTTTCCTCCAGAGAACGAGAAACATCATTTACTCCAATGACTAAGTTGTGCCTAGAGTCCAAAGAAAACACGCTATCTGAGATTTTATCATAATACGGGTGAATTTAGGATAGTATTCAGAATAAAACATACCTGTTCTCTTTTGAACCTGGATTATTATCCCATATTTTCTGCCGAAGCTTTTCTCTATCCTCTTCCCTTTTCTTTCCCTTCATACTGCGTAAAAGTTTGAGGTCTTCGGCGTACACTACTTTGCGGGCAGCTGGAAGTAGCCTAGAACAGTAGAGAATGATGAGTACAATGACTTTTTAAAAGGTAACAATGCAAAAATGCATCAAAAGACAGTGTTTTCAGCTTACGATTCAAGAAGTTCTTGTAGCTTTGATTCAGCTTCTGCATTTACTAGAGGCCTGTAACAATAGATATAATAATTAACAATAAGGGAATTGGCTTCGATAACCACTGGTAGCTTTTGATGGGAAAAGCATCCTTAGAATATCAAATATGTCACATATATCAGGCACATGACACTTAAATACGTTAAAAATTGGGTGTGAAGGATAAGAAAGAAACATACCAAAATCTAGTATAAGGTTTAGCCAGGACATTGCGAACATTTCTAGTTAACCCTTGGAGGCTTTTGGACCCTGACAGAGATCTCCTCTGTTGTATATCTGTCAGTGTTTTGGCAGCTAAATCAGCCATGGTAGCTTAAAATTCTTGTAAACTTCAGACTTCCACACCTCACTTCAACCTTCAACCCCACACCACGTTTGTTTATGTAGACATTGACAATTTTTCATCTCTTTCTTTCTGAAATCTGCGCCTTAGAGTAAAACGTATTTCGTAAACGGGAGTAAACGTAAACAAAGCGGCATGGCAGAAGTAGGAAATTTAATCGTCGTTGGTACCTATGAAGAATTTGTCTTAGGATACGCAATAATCCCCGACGAACACCATGAAGTAAGGATTTTCGATTTCTTTGTTCTTCGGACTGTTTGAAGTTCACGAATAATCACGGACAGTGCTGAGTGGAAACCTAACCTAGTCTCTTCTGCTCCGTTCATGTGTGCTGACAGTTATTTTCTGAAAAATATTTTGTGGAATGCATTCATTACAGAAATATTTGATCTCCTATTTCCAGTTTTTGCCTCTATGTCTATGATTTCTGATCAAATTTTCTTCGTACATTATTTCAGTTTTTATTCCTAATAAGTTCGCACGTTTTCTACTATCGTTTTATTTCAGAAGAAGTTATCTCTCGTGCAGACTTTTGCCTGCCACTCTCATAGAGCAAGTGTTCGTTCGCTTGCCGTAGGTGGAGTTAATTTGGCTTCTGGAAGCACTGATGAAACTATACGCTTGTATGATGTCGTGAATCAAGTGGAATCGGGACTACTCACGCACCACAATGGTAAAATTCATTCTCAAAGCTTGCATTTCTCTTTACTCTGAATGCAACCTTAAGCAATTCTCAATATTGCATTTGACTTGGTTCATATCTCTATTGCTGTTCTACCCTCTCTTTTAGGTACTGTGAATGCCTTAGCTTTCACTCCAGATGGCACTCATCTGATAAGTGGAGGCGATGATGGAAGTATTGCAGTTGTACGAACTGGTTCTTGGTTTGTCGAAAAGAAGTGGGTTGGTGCTCATAGTGGTTCAGGTATCATAAATCATGCAGTGCAACTATTTACTTGTCAGTGTTTGTTCCGTATGTGGTTGTGATTTACACTTATCAATTCGTCATTTGTCCAGCAGTGACAGCTATATCAGTCCATCCTAGCGGCAAACTTGCCTTATCGGTTGGAACTGACAACCGCATTGTGACTTGGAACCTAGTGAAAGGGCGTAAAGCATATGTTACTAATGTGGCAAGGTACAGTATCTAAGATAAATTATTTACTATCCTCATTGTCTCCTGGTCTCCTGAAACCATTTATACTATCAGCAATTTTGTTACTGAAGACTGCCCATGCTTTATTAGTGATGTTACTTCATTTGTTCCCACAGCCGTTGCCGCAATGGTTGGGGTGTTGGAGAAGTACAATGGTCACCATCAGGGTCATATTATGCTGTCTTTATGGCTAGCCATGCTGAGGTGTACTCTGTGGCGACAGCAGGAGTTTCCCACACAGTATCTTGTAGCAATCGGGTATCATCTATCACTTTCATAGAAGTAAGTTGTATGTAATTAACTTTCCTCACATTGTATGCAACAAAGTTGGGCTTGAAGCAATTCCTCTTACCCACTGTATTGTTAAAATACTTTAATATCTTTTCTTTGTACTTATTAGTAATTAATTTTGTGCCTTTTATGTTTTTATCCAGGATAGCATTCTTTTAGTTGGAGAAGAAAGTGGAGAAGCTTCCATTCACAAACTTGAGCCTCCTGCTGTTGCTGGTCTAGAGGGTGAAAAGGACGAAATAGTACGATTTCAAGCTCATGACCGCAGGGTTAAGTGTGCAAGAAATCTTGGACCAGTAAAGGATGGTGCACGCAATGCTGTTCATTTTGTTACTGCCGGTGGCAGTGGCCGAATATGTTTATGGGAACTAGAGGTGTGTTCTATTTGAAAATTTGAAGTTGTTTGTTTCCTAGAAGTATTTGAAATAGCACATAGTCTGTCATTTTGGTTTACATCCTACAAACATCAATGCTTGTCTTAAATTTTTCTAGATGCTTGAAAATTTAACGTGTAGTAGTCAATACTCATTGCTATTGTTCAGAAAGTCATTTGTAGTCTTCTTATTGTTATTGTTGATCCTTTTTTTGTACATGGCAGGATTCAGAGGTAGTCAAGCTCTGTGAAGTTGGCACAGGTTGCAGAATTACAAGTATGTTAATAGTGGATTTAGAAAAAGAGCTGAAGTTGAAGAGAGAAGAAAGTGATTCTATTTCCAAAAATTCCATCTCAAGGTAAGAGTGCTGCATATTTTACTGTGGCTCATTCATTCTATACTATCTTGCAAGTTTGTACGTAATTGTGTTCTTTTCCATTTCTAGTCTTTCAAGGCTCTCTGTTTTGAAGAGAGATGGTGAAGCATCAGGAGGAACGAAGAAAAGAAAACTTACTGACGGAAAGGAATCGCCTTCCAAGACTGAGAAAAATGAATCATCTATCAAAATTAAAAATTCAAATGCAAATCATGAAAAGAAAAGGCATGCCAATAATTCATCTAGTAAATTGCAAATACAGTATGGAAGGAAAAATCAAGTAAGATCTGCAAATGCTGGGCAGTGGGTGGTAAATGATTTACAAGAATATAAAAATTTTCAAAGCTGATGCGGGTACATTTTCTCATTGCTGTGTGATGTGACTCAGAAAGTGGTCTTAGCAAGAATGCATGAAACTCAAGAGCGTTTTAAAATTCGGCGGCAATGCTTTAGATGGTGGTAGAGGACTTCAAATCAACACGATTGACCTATGGAGGCTATGGTCAGAAATGGATTTTAATATCGACAAGTTTTGCCAACCTTCTGGCGCTGTACCGCTATGTAGGTTCGGCCTTCAGTCGCTTTTACTTTTTTCCGGCGCCCAATCATTCCTATGTTGACTGACTTAGTTTGATGTACTCTTCCACCCAGCCAAAAATTGCTGTTGAATTTTGAAACACCCTGTGTACATAGATGAATTGGCTTCCTCCTTAGAGGAGGTAACTGCATGCATTGATTGATAAATTTGGAAAGTTTCCATAGGGTTTTTCTTTTTAAAATTATTTAGTAATGTGTATGTCATCTTGAGAACATGATTGGAATGGTTATACCATAATTCAGACCACACTTGGCTTATTTCTTAAAGGCATGTATTTGATAGAAACATACAAACTAAACATTGCTTACCCATCAGTTGATAGAGAACAAAATGAGTCCAATAAAAGTTTGGCTTCCACATCACAAGAGGGAACAAGTTTTTCCCACTGATGTGGCTTTTTATTGGAACAATGCTAAATTATGAATGTTGAGAATTCCTGAACAATTGCTTTCATTGCAGTATATTTATTTTGTTCTGGAATGTTAATTCAAACTGAAATCTTAATCTCAGTTTGAAAGTAATTGCTCTCAGAATTATTCAGTTGAATTGTGATAAACAACAACGGAATTCCATATAGACGCCCCGCTAGAAGGAGTTAAATCAAAATACTGTGACTGGTAACTGGACCCAAAATGGTCTCAAAAATAGACAGATGAACTGCATAATGCTATCAACCGAAATACTCTCAGTGTCAAAGATGGACAAAGAAAGTTGTAACTCGGCACCCTTTATTGGGTTTGTTAGTGCTTACAAGAGGCTCTATTTACAGCTTGTTGAGATTTTCAACTTCGCCATAAAATGCATTCCATTTCATCTAGTGAAGAGAATACTATTGATTTTATGACATTCACATGTAAAGCAGTTATTTTCTAAAAGTGAGAAAACACATCTATGCAAAAAATGACAGACTTTGGACTTGACTTGTTTTTGTTATTTCTCATCTTTACAAAGTGTAGGATTGGATTTTAAATTTGTCTGAATCACAGAAGGCAGAACTAAAGGCAAGTTCAGCTAACTTTTTTTAAATCTTTATTTTTTAAAGTTAGCAATATGCTCATGCTTAGAATAAAGTAATTTGAGAAAACACCCCAAAATTTATGCAACACATTACTTCTTAAAGTTTTACAAGAAAATGATATTGAGTATTCAAGTTGGTTTTTAAGTTTGAGGTATAATAGTTGTATGTAAATCTGGTGAAGGACCAGTAAAACCCGTTTTAGGTCTTTTAATATAAATTATGGAATACTATTTTGGTCCCCTAAATTTTTAACTTTTTCTTAAAATCTAAAAAGTTTTCTTTTCTGTTCTTATTGGCTGATTGTTAGGAAAATCATTAGCTTACTCTTACTTAGTACTAGATACTCTTATTTAGCACTAGTTATCTGCAATATGCAGTTGCGAAAATCTACAAGCAAACAACACATAAAACATTCATAACTTTTCTTCTCTCACTCAATCACACACAACTATGTAAAGGCATGATCCCCCTTAAAGTGAAATCCACAAAGGAGGCATGTAATATCACACTACTGAATTGGTATTAACTCCTACTCTTTAACTTCACATTTTTTTTTAATTTTTTTTATTGAAGACAATTTTTTCTAGTGAAATTTGTCTCTACTTTTTGCTAGTAAAAATGC
>CABIKL010001357.1:0-15791 GCA_902196195.1 Aptinothrips rufus | reverse complement strand
CCCCCCCCCCCCCCCCCCCCCCCGCCCAATGCTTGGTGCAGTGACATGACATGGGCACTCACTGGCTGAATTCCCTTTTTTTTATTGTTCTAAGATATTCGAAAAGATACCAAAAAATTGTCTCTGTAAACCATGATGTGATGTAAGAAAGGGTTAAGAAAAGTGAGAAGTTTTTGTTTATGAAACAATCCCATTTTATTTATAAACAGTGAATATTCACACAACAAGAAATCCCAATACAGCAGATTCCATCTCTCACCGACAATATTTTCATCCTATGTCCCTTCCAATAAAAAAAAAAGACTTTAACAAGAAAGAAATCCATTCTGGTCTAAACTGTGCAACAATATACAATATCAATTAGAACACCTTAGCGACAACATATGTCAAAAATTTTACTAGTGATGTGGCATAAAAAGTTTAAAATTCACAAAACTGTTAGGGAACAACTTTTTATTTAAAAGAAATAAGAAGTAAAATATGAAGGATATTCAGACATTGGTTAAGCACATTAATTCTGGCAATGAAAGTAGGTGCACCGAGGGGTCCCACGAGTAAGGTGATTTCCGACAGCAAGAAAAGTATGCAACAAGCTCAGAATGGGAAAAGTGAGGGGCACTTCAGAATGAGGGAATTTTTTAACAGGCAGAAATATATAATTTAAGAAATAAATGTCACATGCTCTGAAATTAATACACCTCAGAAAATTTTTAGATATTAGACATATAGAGAAGATAAGCTGTATGTGATAAACGGCCAATGGAATTAGATGGTCATAGAGCACACAAGCAATTTAATTTAGAATGCAGAATGTTTTTTTTTTTAAAAAAAGGTTAAAACATAGTTCCTCAAGTTGCTTATTACATGCAAAATTATGATTGTGTTGGGAGAGGGATGTCGACAAAGCCAAAAATCTGATCATGTTTTTAATAGTCGACTCACCAGATAGCCACATGCTTTTACTTTCCTTGATGTTAAGTAAGAAGATAATTTGCACGCTATACATCCTGCCTGAATGCCTGAAGCATAACAGAAATTGAGTTGCTAACAACTCTGCTTGCATTAAGTGAGCTGAGAAGGTGGCTTTACGGACATCAATAGTAGAGAGAAAATCATCAAAAATGCTTCAAGCATCTGATATCAAACTTCAAGCAGTGAAAATTTGCTTTAAGTTTGAATGTAGAATAAAATTTGGATGTTTTTGCAAACTATGTCATCAGAATAGTTAAAACCCTCAAATAAAATTTAGATGTAGGACACTACACATTACAAACATTTCCTAAAGATGCTACAGAACTCTAAAAAAACTTAGCTTTGCACAGTATACCAGTATACTTGACCAAACACCAAAACAAAATAAATCGTTCAAAGGAATAGGCTGACTACCTTCCACCTTATTTAATTGAAGAAGAAAAATAAAATATTACAATGCAATGAGAGATGCCAGCTTGAAAATACTGCAGTTTGCTCTTTCACTCTAAATGTTTACTTTACAAAATATAAAGGAAAAGAGTCTCCTGTGGGCCCTGAAACATCCTTAACGTTCACTTGAAAACAAAGAAAACCCTGATTGTCCTCTAAGAGCACCGAGTGACAATCCTCCTGATAAATATTTTAAAAAATAGTGGAGCTCTACTTCCAGTCAGCCTTTTGTGCAGATATGTATCAGCACACTTGAAGAGTAAAGGTCTATAGATAGCTTTTGATTTAGGATTAACTTTCTGAGAAAGCATTAAGCAAAAATAAGGGATTTGCTAGTTCTGGATCTGTCCCCGAACTACCTCCTGTAGCATCAGAGGAGTACATTTTAGAAAAGTAGTGCAGTAAAAAGACTGCTGGTTTTGTTTGCATCACAACTCTGAAGAGCTTTGTGGGCACTGTACACATACGGAGACTGATAATAACTAAAGTATTGAACTGAAACTGCTGATAAAAGTGGCCAGGAGGGTACAAGGCAGTGAAACGAAATACACAACAAAGCCGTTGTTAATAATAATAATATTATTACTTTTATAACTAAAATCAACGTTATCTTAAATCATAACAATGGATTTACCAGTTGTTAGGTACTTTGAGTGTGATCATTTAGATTTCCTCAATGTCTCAGTGTTCATATAATTTTGTGAAATTCATATATAAATTAAGATTACGGACACCGATGCACACATCACAAAAAATAAATAAATCTCGTCTACATCTTTTAGTATCTAAATTTTGTTAACACATCCAAATGGTTTCAACATTCGCATGAGCAATTCTTAAAATCTACAAGGAAAGGATGAAATATTTCTAATTCCTAATCTAATTTGTATATGTACAGCAATTTGGCACAGGTGACTCCGTCACTGTCAATACTATCAACAACTGAAAGGTGCAATTGGCTAAGCACTTACAAAGGAATAAGTACTGCATTCGACAGGGATGCCCATCATTTCTTCTAAAGGAAAAGGATGTAAACTGAGATTTAAGTTGGAAAGCTTTAAAGTACTCAAACACAGAGAAAGCAAGATAATGAGTCGATAAACTTGACAGAACATATTAAATTTAAGACTAAAAAGCCTAAATAATGAAAAAGTTGAAAATTTTGAATTTTTGCCAATATTTTCTAGATTGGTAAATTAAATTACCTTGGTCCCAAGTCATCACGGTTACCTTCGGTTCTGAATAGAAATTTAATTACTACAGTCGAATAAATCAAAGATTACCAGAGTTACAATGTGCAAAGTTGGAAGATTTAAGGGATACAAAAGAGTTCTTATGGTGTGGATTTCATTGCAGGGAGGAATCGAGAGGAAATAACAGAAAACTGGGCTAAAGACGCAATCAGCGCATATTTACTTAGAACAAAAGTGTTATGATTGGGCAATGAGACAAGTAATGTAACTTGATAGAGAAACAATGAAGTTTACACAATAAATAAAAGAACTTCAATCAGACTGCAATAGCCTTAAATGGTTTATACCAATGCAGAAAATTAGTATGAGTAACATCATAGCCAAACAAAACTACTCCTGCACAGCTCCAATGAACATTAACAACAGCAGCTCCAATGAACTTTAACACTAACAGTATCAAACTAAAAGGGGATGAGCTGATGAATTTCTAAGGCAACGACTGTCCATCATTACGAAATGCACATTACCTTCACAAAAAGCTTTTGTGTTTCTCTGATCTCAATCAGTACCTATATATATGTACTGAGCCTGATATAATATATATCAGGTTCAGTTTGCCTTACCAAGTGCACCTCAGATTAACAGCAACAGAGAAGAAGAAACAAGAATACTTTTGTCCCAAAGGTAGGAGGAGAAATAATTTAAGGGGGATATGTGGCATAAGCTGGACTGAACTAGAGTTTGTGAATAGGTAAGCTGTTCTTAATGAAGTGGAAAGATTTACACAGATCAGCAGAGATGACTCAGACTCAAGCCATGAGAAAGAAGCAAAGCTATCATATAGAGGAAACAAATGCCTCCAAACAAAGAATTTAAAAAAAAATATTTAAAAAAATGTATTGATGTAAGTGGAGGAGAATAAATAAATATTAAATAAGAGTTCAAAACAATTAAGCTAGCAAGACAACAAATAACTGGCATTTTTGTCCTACCTCAGATTAATTGATACAATATAACAAAAAGCTAACAAAATACAGCAAGGAAGCTGTGAACATGCTGTAATAAATTGTCATTCATATTTTCTAGAGCAAAAGTAAGTTTGATTCAAGAGTAGGCGAGTCCAATACAATAAATATTGCTAACAAGCTTATCAGTCTCAGAAAAAATGGAAGACCTGACGTCATAAAATCCAATGAGAGTAAACCGAACTAGGCAAATTTCATTCAAGAAGCAATGAGGTCTTCTCTCTTCCCAGTCTACACATATTTTGATTTTCATTGAGAAAGTAGGATGATAAAGAGAAAAATGACAAGGTCATAAAATCTACAATATTCTTAGGGAATACACAATAATATTTTCATTTGAAATACTTAAACATGCCAAACAATAATCTAGAGTCACAAGACATCTCCAACACTCATGATCAAATGAGAAAGCAGCTGGATCTGCAAATGCCGTGCTTTCTGAAGAAGTATACAACCAATACTCAAAAATTAAAAGTAGTTAAAAAAAAAAAAAAATATACATAGAGTCAAATAATATGAATGAATCTTCTGTGTGAGAACCCCAACAATTGAGGGAAGAAAAAGAAAATTGTGAACAACTGGAGTGACAGATAACAGTAAAAAAAAATACCGGCAGGCAAAACAGCAAAGGTATACACGAAACACATCATAGGCTCAACAGAAATGCCAGGCAGTTGCAATATACACTTCAACAGATCCAGCAATTGGCAATTAATTGCATATTTGACAGGCATCTTACAAACTACAATTACTGATTGAAGAACTGAAAGCTTCTCACCTTGTAAATCTAATATGGTACACCATACAAATTTTGCTCCAAATTCCAAAAGATATAGACTTCTAATCATTTACAATAACACAAATCAAACAGTCATCTTATGTTCACGCAAATGCAGTCTAGACAACTGCTCTTTGGTCACCTTACGATTTACATGTATAAGAAACATATATCTTACAGATAAAAAATACAGATACAGAATTTGCATAAAAATATTAGTTCATAGAACAGCTATGGGCTTGATACAATGAATAAAAGTGAGAAATATTTTGAGATGAAAAGAGAAAACACTAACAATCAGTACATTTGAAGTATCATTCCTCTTGAAAGTTTCAGTGTACCATCTAACAGTGTGCTGTGCTAGCAAAAAGATCTGATTCTGTAAGCTAGCAGTGGCACACCTACCAGGGCACAGACATTGCAGTTTTTCAATAAGAAACTGTTGTTGTTTTTTTTGTGTATGTTAATATACTTTTAATGGCAAGAGCAATAGAATACTTTAATATAAATGATTCTTAATCCTTTCCATCATTATATGAATGATACCACAGCCAACACATGATAAAAGAAATTATGATAAAACTAAAAGAAACATAACAAAAAGACAAAAAGAAAGAAATTAAAACTCATCAGTAAATAAATATTTAAACCTGGCTGATTTCATTGCAGTTTAAGTCAAGTAATTCAGACATTACCGAATTTTGAAAGAACGCCCTTCAATGACATCAAGAAACAGATCAAGTGGTTTGCCACAGCAAATCAGGACTTCCTTTCTTTTAAAAATACATTTATTTTCAAAACTCTTTTAAAAGAATGTGATTATTTTTAAAGTACACCTGAGGGCTTTGTCTAAGAGAGCTGTAACACTAATTGATCAGCTATTGCACATATTCTAACAGCATTTCTTCCTACATTAGATAAACAGGACTGACCCATCTAGATATGCCAGAATATAAGCATGAAAAACAGGTACTACATACAATACCTTAATTTGTATGTTTCATTCAAGTTAATTCAATCTAATCACATCTCTTTCTTGCTTGTTAATCAAACAAATTCACAGATGGACATTGTCTTTAGAGTCTTGTTATCACACATTTTAGCAAAGAACACCTTTAATGATTATCATGTTAAATAATTGATCTTCAGTCAATTGATACTTTCTACAGTTTTTGGGCCGCTGCCACCCCATTCACTGACACCACAGACAGAGGAAAGCTTGCCAACTCTGTCATGCCAATTGTTTACCTGATTTCAATCAATGAAGGATGGGATAAGCAATCTAAAATAAAATACATGAACTAAAATAATACAGTTATGTACACCATCGACATCAATCAGGGCTATTGCCAACTAGTTCCATGACATAACAACAGAGCTTTACAAACAATACATGTCAATACAGTACATATCAGTTGAAACAACAACAAAAAATCACAAAGTTCTTTCCAGGATGAAATTAAGCCAAAAATGATTGCTGTTAAACCACTATTCCCAGAGCATTTGCCATCCATCTCCATAGTTCAGCATTAGCTCATGAACTTGTGTACACCATGTACAGCCAGAGAGAATAAAAAAGATATGAGTAAAATGAGATGAGCATAGGTACAAAATAGTGTGTTAAATGGTAGTGATGTTTAATCAGATGGAAAATTAAGATGAGAAAGTACAGCACATTGAAATAAAAGTAACCGAGCAATTAACCGAATAACAGCAATCATTTAGATTTCACCACAAACAACTGAACTGAAACTTGGAAGTTTCCAAGTTCCAAGTTTACCTCTTGCACTTCTCAACATGAAGAGATGGAACATTCCTCCTCTACTTCTAAGATTAAAAAAAATATAAAGTGCAAATTTTATAAAGGGTTCAACAGCAACATTTATCTCAAGAAAGCATTACCAGGGCCAGCCTGGTATTGAAGTGGACAGCAGGTAACAAAATACACCAGGCCCAGCCTGATGTAAGAGTGCAGGAAGTAAACTTGGATATGGTTACAAAACAAGAAAGAGAATACTGCCATGTTAAAACACCAATACAGCTCCTTATTGCTCCCAAGTAAAGGCACCAAGCAACAGTTATTAAGGTTTGGGTGGTTCTGGTCTTGGGGGCCTTGGAGGCCGCGGTGGTCGCCCATACCTTGGAGGACGTGGCGGAGGTACGCCCGAACGAGGAGGCCGTGGTGGAGGTTCAAGAGGGGGGGATGAAGACAAGGTGGCATCAATAGAGGCGGCAGCGGAGGCCAATTGCTATTCTGATGTATCAGCTCCATCGTCATCGTCGTCAAGATCAAGTGATTTCTTCAGAGAACTTGCTTTGTGTTGACGCTTGGGATCAAAAGGGTCCACAACGATTTGCTCAGTTCCCTTAATTTCTGCACGGCAAAATGGGCAGCCTTGACCTTCAGAGTCCTACAGAGAGGGAAATGGGGTGCGTGAATGGACAAGCAGTTAGAGAAACGGAGAAGAATTGAAAGAACCAATAGAACACACATCAACAGAGAAATGAGACAAAATTCATGACTGAGATTACCTGCCAGGATGTCAAGCATGGTGTGCAAAGAAGATGTCCACATGGTTCAATGCGAATGTCTTTATCATTTTCAGCGCAAATCTTGCAAAGTTGGAATGTGGAACCCATTTCACAATATAATTCATATTGTTCTTGAGTGACAGCAATGTGATCCTCAGGGGTTGGTTGAACAGCCCATGAGAGGTCCGGATTAACATTCCGTCCATCAGGGTAGAGGTAGCTGGCATTGACAATGACACAAATTACAGAGGGAAAAACAAATCATAAAAAAAAATATAAAAAAAATTGATTAACAGATACTTACAATCCTTCTCTATATCCATCAAGCAGAGCTTGACATAGAGACTTGTTCTGGGGTATGGTTTGCAAAATGTCTCCATCAGATGTCACATAACCAATAGCCCACTGTCCCAGCCGCGTACAGCTTAATCGGAACACGTAACTACCTGGTTTGTTGATATATTTCTGAAGTCTTGCTTTCACTTCATCATATGTTAGGAATGCAACATAACCTGGATGTGTTACAGCCAAAATCTGCCAATTTCTCAAAAGAGTCGTCCATGGTTGAAAGAGCCTAGAGAGAGAAAAGAGATGTAACAGAACATTATGGATGTTTCCAAATAACAGACAACAATATTCTTGCTTTTGGTCTTCCAACATAAAAATTAAGATCATACCTAGTGAATACGTCAAACTCAAAATTCGAGATGTAGTCATTGCAAGTTAAATCGATCGTAGATTTCAGAGCCATGGCCTCCAATCCTGAACTGATGGAATGCACTTCGTTCAAAGCTTGCCGAAATATCTTCCATGGAACAAGAGTACTGAAAAAAATAGAAATACAAACATGAAAATTAAAAAGCAAAAAAATCTCTGTATGAGCCTCAAACTTAGTTCAGATTTTACACTGTGGACACTAAGCATTAAGAAAAGAACATGAATTTTTCACTAACAGCAACATAACCTTACCTGTTTCCAAAGTTGTTTTTCCAAAAGTCGGCTGCGTCACTCTTAGTAATTCTGAACTGGTCACCAGCAAATGTTCCGTTTGGAAAGATTGCTTTTAATTCACTCAACATGTGACTGAACACTAGACTCAATTTTGTTAAATTTCTTCTATAGTGAGAATTTTCATCAAACATTTTCTCTTTTCCTTCTTTGAAGAGCTTGATTGCTTGCTTACATTTCCTCATTAGATTTACTATAAAGACATTGAAATGTTCGTTACTGTGCAAAACAATCATTTTGTCCTCATATTTGGAATAAATTAGTCTAAGACGTTGGTACGTATCCGGTAAAATGTCTAAAATGAACGGAGGAGAGTTCTTCAGGTTCATTTTCTGATGTTGACATAGTTTTACCACTTTGTCCATAAGTTTCCATGTTTTATCTAAAGTTCTCTTATCAGTAGCTAACTTTGGGGGTGCCATTGCGTCCGCAAATGCACCGTGTAATTTGGACAAAATTGAAGATATATTTTTGTGTTGAGTAGCTCGGTTTCTATTTGCAGCCATTATGAAATCTTCTGCAGCCTGAACACGGACTAGGCCTATCCTCTTGGGTGCCCGAAACAGTGAAGACGTTCAAACAAAACATCTGGAGCAAGTTAACAATAAACACCACGCACTAAATCCAGATTTCACACACATTTCACCTCACGATACGACTTTCCATTTTCACTGAATGAGAACAGACGGGTGCTTCGCCATTCATCACCGCATCCTGTTCAACGTTTGACGAAACCAAACTCTTCTTATTTGGAGCAAATATAGAAGGCGGTATCTGGTTTCCAGGATGACCAACTAAAACAAAAGGAAAAGTTAGATAAATATTTGAGAAAAATCAGCTTCAGAAACTAAAATGCCGCAAATCAAATTTTTTTAATACAAATTTTAAAATAAAAATCTATTTTTTAAATTGCTCTGATGAAGAATTCCATAAACACCGTCCGAAGCGAAGAAGATAGGTGAGGAGTGGAAGGTGGCTCATGCCGTCCTCCACTTAACGAACACAACCTTGAGTTTTGGCGCGAACTGGGGGCGGATGCCGATTACCGGGTTCTGCTGTGGGAAACGTAGAACGGTGGCTTTGTTGTTGAAAAGTGACAACATAGAGTTGTGGCGATTAACAAAATATATTTCATCTTTAAGTTTTGATCCACAAATTTATGTATATCCGCCATACTGAGAAGCTGAAACTTGCTGTAGGCTGTTGTTTCCTTTGTTGATTTCTGTCGAAGAATCTGTTTCTGTGTAAGGGTTAACCTTTATACATTTAAATTGAGTGAATTTTGAGAAAGCGTGTATCAAACTTTTGTTTTTTCATTTTAGGAAAATGGATATATCTCGTCGAAGGAAAGTTACAAAGTTATCCTCAGGTAGCTTAGCGGAGCTGTATCCCCATAACTTGCAGATGTACTACATCCCACCTATTAGTGAAATATCTCTGTCAGAATTTGAAGAATTAGCTCTTGAGAGACTGAAAGGTATAGCTTATGTTTCGTCGAAACAAGTTTCTTTTACATCTCTCTCATTCTGATATTTAATGATTGGTTTTGATTTTGATTGCAGTTTTGAGGAGTTTAGAACTGGTAAATTTGAAAGGTTCTAATAAATTTTCCGATGAATGGAAGGCAGCTCTTTGTGAAGAGCTTACAAAGCAAGGCCTAAAGAATTTTTACAAAATGGTAAGTTTTTCTGCTTATGTATTTAATACACTCAGATTTCCTATAGATACCTATTTAAAGTAAAATTATACTTTTATCATCATTTTGCATGTGGTGTACACTATATCTCATAAAATGGCTTCTAAGAGTGCTGATAGATCTGCTAATCAATTTTGAAAAAGTCTGGGTGAAGTTATCTTTCAATAATAACTTTTTCTGTTTATTGTGTGCATTTTAGAGCACTGCTCCCACTTGTAAACAGACTGAGGCAGAATTACAGTACCGAAAGCGTGATCATTTGTCTCACTTTATATTACGTTTGGCGTATTGTCGGTCTGATGAATTGCGGCGTTGGTTTATTGCCCGAGAATTGGAACTTTTCAAACTTCGTTTTATGTCATTAAACTCTGATGAAATTCGTGAATTTCTGAACATAAACAATCTCAGTTACTCTCCTGTAAGTATTTATCAATAGTTGTGTCTTGGTCCATTATTTTTCTGTTTTTTTATATAATTTTTATTTTTTCTTGTTTATTTATTTACTGAAGTTATAATATTCAGAGAGCAGAGCTCTGTTATATACTACATGTAAATAATATGCAAATGATGCTAAATTTTCTTACATGTGATGATCTAGATATCACTGGATGAGAAGGAAGCTGTGAAGGAGGGTTTGTGCGATTCCACATATGGTATGTCAGTGTCCCTCCTGGCGGAGAGGGACTTTTATCGTGTCCCATTCACAGATGTATTGGATCTTGTGAGATCACGGAGGGTCTTTCTGCAAGCCGGCTATGCATACATACCAAGCTCAGATTTTGTTGCAGTTTTATCATCAGTCTTTCGAGCCGCGCTTGGACAAGCTTTAATGGTATTTTGATTTAATTTTGCATGGTTCTGTACACTAATATTTTTCCTTTTATTTTTTTGAAGAATGAAAATATTTGCTCTCTCTTTGTGATAGTATTTTCTCCCTATTTTTTTTTTTTTTAATTGTAGATGACATACAAGAGGCTTCCTCATGTGGATGATGAGAGGTTGCTTCCTCTTTTGAAAGGTCTGCACACTAGTTACTCTGGAGATGATTTTAAAAATCCAAAAAGCGGTGAGATTTGTATTGAAGATTTGGACAAGGTAAATTAATGGTCTAAGCGTCATTCCATCCCATGTTCAGTCACATGTTTTATAAACCCTTATTTTCCAGCATGCCAAAATTTCATATCCACTGTGTATGAGATTTCTACATGAAGCCCTACGTAGTCATCACCATTTACGTCATGTGGGCCGTCTGCAATATGGTCTTTTTCTTAAGGGCATTGGCGTTACTCTGCAGGATTCCATGCGTTTCTGGCGGGATGAGTTCACCAAAATAATGGATGCAGATAAGGTAACAACTTGTGACTTAAAATATTCTATTTTTGAGTAAATTTTGGCTATTTTGCTTGCTTTTGATTGTAATGGTGTCTTTTGCTGTCCAGTTTGAGAAACAACATTCTTACAATGTTCGGTACAACTATGGCCAAGAAGGAAAACGAACTAACTACACGCCATATAGTTGTATGAAGATCATTTCCTCTAGTGTTGGCCCTGGAGAATTTCATGGGTGTCCATTCAAACATGCTGATGTCAAGATATTGGCAAACAAGATGCAGGCTTATGGTATTTCAAATCAATGTAAGGAAATTCTATTCTCTGTTTCTTTATTAATACAGGATGTGCAACCAAATGCTTGCTTCTGTCCAAATGTTTGGTGCAGTCTTAAGACTTCTCTTTGCATTTGAAATTTGTATTTTGCAGCACTAGCAAATTACTTGTGTTTCAACAAAAGTCTGGTCCTTATGCTATTAAAGTAACTAATTCTTTCTGTTTACTTCTCAGATGTTTCAGAAATTTCCGAACTTGTAAAAGGTGGTCACTACCAGGTTGCATGTGGCAAATATTTTGAGGCAACTCATGGAAAGCTTTCAAGTGGTATTCAGCATCCAAATCAATATTTTGAGGAGAGTCAAGTTGCACTGGGCAATCGACCTGATGTCAAAAAAGAAGGTAAATAAATCTAGTTTTAAGTATTTCAAATTGTAACCACATTTAACAATTCAGGCTGTCCCAGGATCAGCTTCAGCTCTTCCCACTTTTTCTTTTCAAGGCATTGAAAAACAGTTCGTTCATTGGATCACAAAGACATTTTGCTTCTTTTGCAGGATCCTCCAGCCAGCCTAATACCAGTCAATCAACTAACATCAACAATTCAAGCAATATTAAAAAGAATGAGAAAATGGAAGATGATGTTTGGGCTGGTGACATTGATCTAGCCAGCTTTGACATGAATGTATAACATGGAAACAAACTCAAAATATTATGCCTCATAAAACGCTCTGTGATTATTTTAATCTTAGGTTTTTTCTTGCTTTCCTGTATTTTTCATTTGTATATGGAAAAATAGAAATTTTATTAAATCAACAATGCTGTTTACTACAGTTATTATCATTACTCCCACATCCATTACCATTTCCAATGAAGAAGAAAATACCAGTAAGAAAGCTGTGATAGCCTGAAACAGAAGACGAAGTTCTTTAGCACCTGCTGTACTGACTGGTTTCATCTTGTAATGTCTGCAGTGGCAGTGTTGATTTCAAGACCGAAATCTAAACGATCCGACTGTGTTACCACAAGGTAGATGACCCATGATGTCATACACACGGGGTCCGAACGAGAGGGAAATACGCTTGCTTGACTTCCTGGAGAGGGTGAGGGGGGTGCTCTGGATACCAACGGAGTAAGGAGGCCTGGGTCAAGACCCTGCGGCCTGGTGCGCACCGCCTGCTATAGCACCTCGCTGTGAACCTGTTGTCCTGAAGAACGCGGTGCAGATGGCCGCGCGGGATGCTGCGCTCCCCCCGCCGTCCTCTCCCTCCTCCCCCGAGCTGTCGAGAGGCTAATAGTGCTGCATGTGCTCCGCCGCGTAAAGTGCATTATAGGGCACCGTGCGGTGCTGTGCGGGAGGGGAGGGGCGGGGCGGGCTGACCCGATGCGAGTGATAAACGCCGCGGGTCGCGGCTGCTGGGGGACTGCAGCAGGTTGTTTGACGGGGTGCAGTTCGTGAGCCGGCTCCTCCTTGTCGTGTTCGCCGCGCTGCCGTCGAGGTCCAGATTCAGCGACGGGATGGGTTCTTCTAACGGCGACCCTCCCACGCCGCGCCACCCCTCGTTGCCGAGTGTCCGTCGTCTACTAGAGCGGGCCGGTCGTGGCCATCAAAGCTCGAGGAGGGGAGCTGGAACTGTTGCCAAGAGAACCCTTTGTGAAAGCTCTTGACGCAAAACGAAACATTTTCATACTTTTCATTGTTTCGTATCTAGCAGAGCTTCCTGAATATACCGACTTCATGCAAATCAGTTCCGCAGCCTTAGGGGAGTGAAAAACGAAAGACAAAATTGGCCGCTGTTTGACCCCCTCCCACGCCCTCGTAAGACGAATAACCTAACCTCTCCTTGCTTTTGGTATGGGACCATAAGATGTGTGTAGACCCGCTCCCTCCCCTAAGAGCCTTACGTAATTTATGGACAGCCCGTTAGAGCGCTCTCAGAGTCTCGCCGGGCTGCGCTCCACGAGCCAGCCAGGCGCCCGACAAGAACGGATACTGTACCGCCGCGCACGCGTCTTCACCGGGTTGCCTACCGTGGCTGTTGCCGGGCGGTAGCGGGCGGCGAGCGCGCCCAGCCTGCTGCTGAATGCGCTGCTGCATGAATAGCTGGGAATATTCAACAGCTTGACCGGAATTTGTTTTATCTGTCTAAAGGCGTGGCCTTTATGTTCACGAGTATGAAAGAAAGCTTCTGATATATCGGCTCATTAGCTAGTTCAGGGTCCGCAGGGATAAAAAGAAGAAAAAAATAAGAATTCGGGGAAGAACAAGGCGAGTCTCTTGCAGAGCCGCCATGTTCTTGAAAAACAGAAAACCTTTTTCTTCTTCTCGTCGTTAGCTTTACTAGCTCTTATTATGTAATATCTGCCGAATTTCACACTTTGCTCACGAGCACATTTGAAGGCAGATGATGGCACGGGATTGGTCGAATCTGAATCCGAATTTGGATCCGAATAGATGGCGGCTGCAAATATTTCAGCGGCGGTGTAAAGTAGAATAAACACAAACCCACGGACACGCATGGACATGATTGTAAACCCACTTCCACATGCCGGACATGGCGGACAGCACCGGCTCTCCTGCCTGCCTGCTGCCTGCCTGCCTGCCTGCCTGCCTGCCAGCGAGGCGGCAAGAGCTAGAGCTGATATACACAGAGAAGTCAGAGAGGACGTTTTTATTTTCAGTGCTTTATCACTGGAGCCAGCGCGTTACACCAGCCACCGACAGATGGAGAGAGAAAACAAAGTGCTGCGAGAGGGGACAGGGGAGGAGGGGAGAGGATCGTGCGGGGCGGGGGTGGGGAGGAGAGGGAACACGCGTTGAGTTAATCCATCAAAACGACCGAGTCAAAGGAGAGGGAGGGAGGGAGCGAGGGGGGATGAGGGAAGGAAGGCCTTCACCTACCCCCTGCCGGCGCGCTTTACAAAACACCGCGGGGAATACTAAAACACTCGACAACACAGTGCTCTGTCTCTCTCACTCTCGCTGCCTCCCCTCCTTGTCTCTATCTCCCCCTCCCCCGGCGAGGCCGCCTCACCCCGCGCCGCCCCTCC
This sequence comes from Aptinothrips rufus, assembly GCA_902196195.1. Classification (NCBI taxonomy): domain Eukaryota; kingdom Metazoa; phylum Arthropoda; class Insecta; order Thysanoptera; family Thripidae; genus Aptinothrips; species Aptinothrips rufus. Next base: position 1,481 of record CABIKL010001357.1, on the reverse strand, counting down.
CCTCCCCGCCAGAACTAACGAAGCGCAAAGATGAATTACATGCGTGCATTACACCGTCACAACATCACTACATTACGTAACAGGCGTGAAAACAGGTCCCGGAACGACAAGGAAGCCGAGTCACCGCGGCGCGGAGACAGGAAGGAAAAGGGGAAAGGGGGGGGGATAATCTCTCGTGTCGTCTGCTACCTCACGATGAGCATCCGAATATAGTCTCGTGCTCATTGTAAACTAAATGAACGAATGTTCTTCTAAAACTTGATTTCGAGACGATGTCCATAGCTGACTGTTAGAATGTGTTGCACCTCGGGTTTCTTTTCTCTCTTGGTAATTTTTCTTGGGGCATTCTTTCTTCCGGGCCGCCTCGCCTGTGAGTGTTGACTCTCGCTCGGTAGTATGAGGGCTGCTCTGACTAGCGCCAGGCAGCGCGCTGAGTTCTCTGGCGCCTCTGTTTGTTGAGGAGAACAGAACAGAACAGAACCGTGAGGAGGCGTTATAAATATTTCAGACGCGTTCCGGGCTCTTGATTCGGAATTATGTGCCCGGGGTTTTGGACCAGCGGTCAAGTCAAGTCGACCTTAGTCCCTGGCTATGCTGACAGGCTGGGTGCTGGCTGGCTGCCGACTGAATGCTGGCTGGCTGCTGGCTGCCCACATCTAGCACCCTCCGGAGCAAACGAAGGGGTGGGTGCGGGGGCGGGTGGCGGGGTGGAAGGCACTGGGGATACGCCGTCATCAGGAGCGGGCGGACTGATAGATGCCCTAGTAAGGCGCTCGGGCTTCGAGGGGAGCAGGGGGGGGGGGGGGGGGGGGGGGGGGGCCTTCAAGGCAAGGAGAGGATGGGAGCAGCTTAAGAGCTGCCTTAGTCTTGCCTTCTTCTTCCTTCGCCCAAGCATTGACCGAGCAGCACACCCTGCATTGGACTGCACGTATGCTTTCTATTATTGGTCGGTGTTAGTGTTTACTTCAATGCTGTCAACATACAGTGGTTAAAACTGTGAAGTTCAAAGGTGTCTTTGTGTCTCTATTTTCATGGAACTCAGGACTATGACCATGCTCTTCAAAACCTTAAAACTGGAACTCATTTTAATTTAAAGATCTTTTATTTCGCTGTGTCAAATAAAGATATCGTCATGCTATGCTACTCAAAAGAGCACTCGCTTCGCAGCATCGTCGTGAAAGTAAGGCGCGACCAAAGTTAGGAATTAAGATGCGTGGATAGTGCTTTTGTTATTTTATTATTTGTATTGTTTATCTCGCCGGTCTTTTTAAGGATGCTGCATGGAGTTCGGTGCGGCGCTTGCTTCGAAGGCTTCCGGCGCCTCATCAAGTTGAAAGACGGCGGCCCGAAAAATCACCCTTGACAGGAAAGTCATTAGCTGAACTAGTCCGGGAGTTGAGCGCATAATTTGCCATCTGACTGACGGGCGCCCCGCCGCGCCCCGCCCCGCCCCGCCCCGCCCCGCCCCGCCCCGCCCCGCC
>CABIKL010001356.1:0-15793 GCA_902196195.1 Aptinothrips rufus | reverse complement strand
GGGGGGGTCACGGTCTGGAAGCGAGGTCGGAGCGTGACGCCAAGCTAACTCCCTCTGACTCACTCACTCTCCGCACCGCAAGTAAGGCCCCTGCCTCTGCCGGACCCAGCAGTGATGAGCAACGCGCGGGTCCAGTAGAGTGACACAGAGCAGTGCGGCGGCCAGCCGTAGAGAGCGAGTGAGACAGGGCGATGCGGCCAGTCATAGAGAGCGAGTGAGACAGAGCGATGCGGCCAGTCATAGAGAGCGAATCGTGAGACAGGGCGATGCGGCCAGCAGTCATAGAGAGCAAGTGAGACAGAGCGATGCGGGCAGTCATACAGAGCGAGTGAGACAGAGCGATGTAGAGAGAGCGAGTTGAACAGCGAGGCTGGCTCCAGTCCGACCCGCTCGTTGCAGATCACTGTGCCCTGTCGGCCGCGCGGTGGAATCCGAGAGGGGACAGTTTCTGAGGGGGTTGAACCATTAGCCACCCACCCAGACTCGGACTGGCCGGGCTGGCCTCTTGGCTGGCCTGCAACTGGTTCCTGTGACAAGGATTCTCACCGCTGTTTCGCCACGTGACGCCAGGTGACTTCTGCCAGAGAGAGAGAGAGAGAGAGAGAGAGAGAGAGAGAGAGAGAGAGAGAGAGAGAGAGAGAGTTGTGTTAAATGTCAATGCTGACATGGGCAGCAGTCCCACGTTGGGTATAGTCGGCTCGCTGGCGACACAGTATGGTCTCGCTGAACCGCCGCGCTCTGTGGTGCCTTGCCAGGCTGTGCGACGATGCAGAGCGCGAGTGAGATGAAGTCTTATGGAGTTGCTGTGAGTGTGACAGGGATGCACGGGCGGCGGGATGCCGCCTCGCCCGCCTGCCTGCCGCCTCTCACCCACAGAAACTCCACCTCTCCCGCACTTTGTGAGTACGGGGCCGGGTTTGTGCGGCGGGCACCGGACTGTACGGGGGACCCCCCGGGAGGGGCTCCCCGATGGCTAGGCACCGCGGGGACCCGAGGACCTCACACCACTTTACTCTCGGATGCGTGCGGTCCGGCGCGGTCCGGTGCGGCCAGCCCAGCCCAGCCCAGCCCATGTGATGCAACTCATTGTCTGCATGTGAGTGGAATGCCGACCTGGTTGGCTGCTGACTCCACCCGGTACGCTACCTGCCTCGCGGGTACCGCGCGCCACGCCACGCCACACCGCCAGGCTTGTCTAGGTATGAGGCAGTATGAGCTCCCCGAGCAGAGCGTGTCCGAGCCTTGGGACCGCGCCACGCCACGCCACGCCGCGTCAGGGAGGGTCAGTCCCGCGCCGCGGGTTGCGTCAGAGTGATATATGTTCCCTCGCCGGTACTCGCGCTGTGAGTCGTGGGTGCCGTTCATTCGTCTCAAGAATGACTTCGTATTGCTAAGAAAATCGCACAAACAGACTCTACAGTGCTTTGTTCGTATCGTTACGAAGCAACGAGTTTGCCTCGATGTAGTTGGGCGCGCCCGATGCTCGTCTGTTTCATGATTCCCTCCAGGCACCACGCCACGCTACGCCACGCCACGCCGCCGGCGGCAGCTTGCAGTGGGGCGTGGTGGTCGGTGCCGTGCGTGTGAAGCGGACAGCCATGGGCAGCCAAGGGCAGCCATGCCACTGGCAGCGTGGGACAGGGGACGACGACCGGCGCCAGTCTATGGCTCCTCCCGGGGCAGAGGAGGGGGGGGGGGGGGGGGGGGGGGGGGGGGGGCGCAGACGACGTGATTGACAGGTCTAGAATGGACGGATACATAAACAGTGTGTCACATGCACTGTCCACCCCACCGCAAGGAAACCCTCCGTGCTGTTGTTGCTCCAAACTTACGGTGTGATTCCGGATTGGAGACCGGGAACGAGTGTGCTGCGAGAACCAGAAGAGAGAGACAGAGCGATGCGCATGCTCGTGAGTGAGAGCGAGATGGGGGTATGCTTAGCTCTCTATTCGGGCGCGCAGCAGTGAGAGTGCCTGTGAACTAGGCAGTCCCGCAACACTGACACGCTGTGCTCGGTTGCCTACCCTGGCTTCGTCAGGCGCCAGGCGCTCAGCGCAGAAACAACCTGAACCGTGCTGCTTCCAATAATGCATGGCAAGGCCTTCACACCCGACGGCCTCAGGTAGTCCCTGGCCTCAGTCCGTAGGGGCCGTTTGCAAGTTACGTAGCGCAGTTGAGGAGGAGGATGTCTGAAGTATGATTTGGAACAATCTCCTTTCATAGCGAAATGGGCGAAATCGGGGAGAAAACGGGCGTTACGCATGTCGGTAAGGTGGGGGCAGGGAGATAGAAGGTCGTCACAATCGGGTTTCGGAAACTGTGAACGGCCACATATTAAAAATGACGGCCTGTCGACTCTTACCATTACCACCGGCAGGGAATGACCGTCTGGGACGACCAATGTCGGCTTCTTCTCCGCGGGGTGGTTGGTGAGCCTCTCGGCAGTCCCCTTTATGATCAATTGGGTCGTCGCTAAACGTAATGCGTGTAATATTGATACTACACTCAGGTTGGCATCACACAAGAAAAGTAGCTTTCTACTGATGTAGACACAAAAGCAATTATTTTTTAAGCTGTGGGGCCGTGTACAATAGTGACGTGCTTCTACATGCTCGTCAGTGTCTTTGTGCATATGGTATATTCTGAACACAGTGTAATTTTCGCTCTTGTCTTTGTTTCAGGGAGCTGGACAAGATCGCCTTGGGATATACATCAAGTCAGTTGTGAAGGGAGGAGCAGCAGACATTGTAAGTTCCTTGCATAATATCACATTTACTTTTTTCCCTGTGTCTGTATTCTTGTTATAAATATTTTTTTGTCTCATCAGGATGGTCAGCTTCAAGCAGGAGATCAGCTTCTGAAAGTTGATGGACAGAGCCTAGTTGGCATCACCCAGGAAAAGTAGGTTTTTACTGATGCAGACACAAAAGCACTTATTTTTTTAAGTACTTGAGTATAACTTTTTTTTCTTTTTTTTTTAAATTTTTGCAGAGCTGCTGAATATCTAGTTCGCACTGGACCAGTTGTCACTCTTGAAGTGGCTAAGCAGGGTGCAATTTATCACGGACTAGCAACACTTCTCTCCCAGCCTTCTCCTGTTATGGGAAGAGGTAAGAATATAGCAATTAATTATTTTCTTACTCTAATCAAATGGGTTTCTTTGTATCACGCCTTTGCTTTGATGGGTCTAATGATCTAAGCCATATTTCTGAAAATCTGGAAAAGGTGATGGATATTTTCTGTGGCTGCTTATTCATCCATAAGAGGAAGCTTGTCATAATCATTCATTTTTGCAGATCTACTATAACATTAATTCGTCAAAGTCTAATTAAATGTTTCTCTTTCATCTCTCTAACATCTGTTCAGAACGCCTGTGTATCTCTCTCGCAAAGGTTGCCTCACAAAATTTCACATAACTGCTCTTCTTTATTATTTTTTTTTTTTTTTCTTATTTTAAAGTTTGAAAAATTAGGTGTGTAAATTTCTACAGTGCTGTGAGGCTACCTTCTGCCCGTGTCTCTATGGTTCTGGTCATTCTGATTTCTTGGTCTCTCTCGGCCACAGCTACTTCTCGACCTTCCTCTCCCCCTCTCTTTGGAGAAGGTGCCCGCTTGCCTCTCAGCACCTCTTTGGGAAACATTCGCCCAAGCTACAATGAACGCCTGCCAGAATGGAGCAATCGCCCAACTCCAGGTGTGGCTTCCTCAACTGCTCCCCGCCGACCCACTTCCTTTGGCAACAACTTGCGTCCTACCCGTCAATTCCTTTCTCCCTTTGATATCCCAAGTGAGCACGCAGCAAAGAGTATGAACAGTTGGCAGAACCGACAGTACCCACACACATCTTCAGTCAATGGCGGGACCGTCATCACCCCACCAACATTTGTTGTGACTCCAGCGGAGGCAGAATCTGCCCCCACCCACTCTTACCTTGAAGTCCCTGCCAAACAGAACAAGTGCTTCAATCATCCATCACCTAATGAGATATGTAAATGTGAGAAGGATGCAATTCACTCCAATGACAAAGCAAGAGCCATGCATAGCAGTGAAAGATCAGCAAGAAATAAGTCCTCTTCAAATTCAGTAAATTGGAAAGCTGAGGTCATAAGACGATACAGGGAACGTCTAGAGCAGAAACAGCATGATGGAAGTAAGATAGATGCTGGAAAAGAAGAAAGAAGGATAGGCATCCACCAACCTGTCAGTAAAGACCACAGCATGCTAGGAAAGGAAATGGCGGATGCTGATAATGAATTAGATTCCATATCTACCTGCTCTACTCTTGAAGCTGACTGTGATTCCCTTTCCTCATCCCCTCACCGCAATAATGAATTCCATAATCAAGTTAGCTCGGATTCGGAGAGCCCTAGAGACGTTAATAACACATTTTGTAAAGAAAAGAATTCTATGAACTGGATCTGTGCCAGTACCAATACAGAATTTGATAGGCTGTCTGAAGAAGAGAAGAATAAAAAGATTAAGGAAGTGCAGGAAATAGTTTGCTCACTTGAAAGTATCCCTGCAACTTTTAATGAAGTTAATTCTGGTCGTTCCACGAAGTACCTTGTGTCCCCTAATAATTACAATAATTCAAAAAGTCGATTGAACGGCATATTCAGACCCTCCTTTTCGCCAGGAAAGTGGAAAGATGACTTTTTCCTGTCCATGCTGAACCTAGATCTTACAAAAATCAGTGATAATTCTGGCACCTCCTCTTGTTGTAGCAGCTTGAGTTTAACTGAAGAACTATCTCCAAGAGACTTAATATTTGGATGTGGACGTGTGGCTGAGTTAGCACGTCATTTTACACGACTAGGTGAGTCAGAGAGGTGCAGTGCTAGAAGGAGCAAGTCTGTCCCTGATATCAGTCCAAGAACTGATAAGGAACAGCAGGATAGTGACTACACTGTTGTTTATTCAGTTGGTCTTAAAGCTGTTGATTTCAGTGTTGAGAAAAATGGTGATTTAGATAGAAGTGTGCCTGAAGATCCAAAAATCGCCAGCCCAACTGATTCTGATTTCACAAGTTTCAACATAGATAAAGTTCATGTTGAAGAGCGAACTGCGAACAAGAGAAGCATTATATCACCTGATGACAACCACTCAAACAGTTCTGAAGACTCTAACAGTCCATGGGTGCAACTTCGGAGATTATTGCAAGCTGAATCAAAATCCAGTGAAGATGTAATTTTAAATGACCAAGAAGATTTTGATCCAGTTTTGCCAAATCTGAAAGCAGAATCTTCAACCAATATGTGGGCTCGCATGAAAAAACTTGTAAAAGGTGGTGGGGATGATGTCACATCAGGACAGGCTTCAACATCCTGGAGTTACCGAACAGATGTCAAATCTCCAGAAAAAAACAAGGCACACAAGAAAGTAAAGAAGAAATCATGCCCACCGCTTGATTCATCTTATCTCTCCTTTGACGTTACTGCTCAAGAACCTGTGATGAAAAATAGTATAAGCGAAGACTGTCTAGTGTCTTCAAGTTCAAGAGACCCATCATCAAACTTTGTGCTTAAAGGAGAACGATCGCGAAGTGAAGAAGTCCTTTTGCAAAAGAAGAAGCCAAAGAGGAGAGTGGTTTTTACTTGTGTTCAGGAAAATAGTGATGGTGAAAAATCTCCATCCTTGAGAAGATATCCAGTCTCAAAGCCAAGCAGCATCGACTGTGATACATCCTCATCTATTCACCGATACTCCGTTACTAGGTCTACTGGGGAAATAAGACCAAAGTTTCCAGATGCCTATATCCGCACACGATCCTGCCAAAGTGTTGAGGACTTGAGGAGGCCACCTCAACGAAGTTTAGCTCACCAATTTGTTTCAATGCCTCATATTATGCACCCATTATATATTGGAGGGCACACTCATTTAATTCCACTCAGGGCAAATAGTGATGAAATGTTGTGTCGACATCTACACTGCGGACATCTGAACGGCTTTTGTCATCCGTGTGAGTGGCTAAAGCTAATCAAGGCATGATCTTGGTTGAAGCTGTGCACTTTCTATGTTTATTTTAACTCATACTCTGTTGTATATGATCTCCTCTTGAGAGAGCACTAAATTAGAAAGCATCGTCTTAGTGCACAATGCACAAAAAAAGGAAAAGAACATTTTCTGCCAACTGAAACCACTGATGTTTTTTTCCATAATTTATTTTTCATTCAATTCCTAATTTGCTGCTATTTGTGGTTTTTCTTTCATTTTGATTGTATTTCAACACTCATGTGCTCCTATAATCCTTATACATTTATTTTATCCTCGCCATTCTGTCCTCCCATTTCCCATCATCCAGTCCATTTCACTCCAAAGGCGGTTTCATTTATTTTCTTTATCTTTTTGCCTTGCATGGATTCTAATTGCATGTTCTTGGCTTATTTTCTTTGGTGCGTTTATTTATTCATGTGCTTTTAATTTATCATAAAATTTATTCCTTGCTATTGGACTAACCATTAGTTTTCATTAACATTTCTGTAGTATCACAACCTTCTGCAGAGTCCTTAGTATGTGTATCTAATGACATCTTTATATCTCAGGGCCGAGACGTATGAGTGAGCGTGATTTGCCATCTCGAGTTCTTAGTGAACAGAATCATAACACAAGTACCATGAATGGTGGCCGTAACATACTCCCCCCGCATGCACCTATTCATAGTTCAAAATCAGTACCTTCACTTAACAGTAAGTACCTGAAAATCATCCTCTAATATTTTGCTTTATCATCTGGGTGTCTACAATAGAATCATCATCTCTCTTTGTAGCATTCTAACACTTTAAGGCAATGGGTTACCTATTTAATTGTCTCGACAATCTCTCCTCATGCCTTCTGAACTCTTTCAGCTGGAGGACACACCGACAGTCCTGGAATAGGAGGCATGGGCCATGGCCCTATGGGCCCCATGAGCCCTATCAGCCCCATAATGGGCCCTGGTCCTGGGAGGGCGCCACACCATGAGGTGTTTAATCCAGGCTATTCTCGTACTTCCTCTACCACCAGCATCCCTCAGGGCCTGAGGTCAAGGTCAAGTCAAAACCTAACTGATACTCGATCACCAACTGGCTCCACACTGCCTCCTATGGGCCTTGGCTCCAGGCAGCTGTCAAACCCTAGTCTCCAGCCACCTCATCAGGCCCAGCAGTCTCAACCCAGTCCAAACGGTCATTCTGCGGGTCCTGATGGTGAAAGATTTTATCAGAACCTTAGCATCTATCGAAACCAAGAAATGCATAATGGCTACGCCCCCCAAATCCGTGGGAAATTACCAAGTCCTCAACATCCCAGTGGAATGCCTCAACCTCAGCAAGATCGGTATGATATCTCAAATGTATTTAATTCTTGCTATTACAAACTCCAGATTCCAAAATATTTTCTGGATTTATTTGCAACTTTTACTTTTCAGAAGCCCTCCACATATGCAGAAAAATATGCCAAGTATGCAAAATCTTCGGGGCTCTCAGTCTTCATTGCATAGAGATAGACCTGCATCTGCATATTTGCCTCAAAACTCTCAACATGCCCAGGTAAATAACAGATTTTATGTACATAGTATGTTCATGCCAAGAACAGACATCTCTCTATGTTGGCTGTAATTTTGTGAGTTTAATTTTAAAATTTCCAAAATATTTTCAGCTGATTCCTGGTATGGCTGGAATGCAGGCCAGATCTCAATCCTCAAGGGATATGGTTCGTCAAGATGCTAAGCTGGCTGAAATGCAGGAAGAAGTTAGGAGACGAGAACTGAGACAACAGCAGGGAATGCAGCTAGGCCAACATCCCCGGCCACAGGTAATTTTTTTTTTCTTCTTTTTAAAGTTCCAGATCCACAAGTATGTGAAACTGGAGTCTAATATAATTTCTTTGATTGCAGATGATAAGCCCACTAAGTCCTCAACAGCAGCAAAGGTTACAAGGCTATCCTCAAGCAGGGCCCCAAGTTCAGTCAGGAGTGCATCACGCCCCTCCCACAGCGCCTAAGCCAGGCATGCGTCCCAACAACGCAGACAACCACCTGCCTCAAAGGCCACCCCTCCCCAATGATGAGGGATTCCGGGACTCTCCACCTCCCCCACCACCACCAACTTCCACTCATCCTCTCTACAAGACAGCTCCTCCAGTTGACTCAAGGTGAGTCTTTAAGAGTTTCTCTCTGGTGCTCCATTGTTTTTACATACATATTCCCCAAAGACTTCTTTGTGTGTGTTAAAATAAGGCCTTTTAAAAGTTACTGGTATGGTTTAATGCCTTCAAATCAAATCAAATCAAATCAAAATCTTTATTCAACCAGTAGTTGTAGTCACCCTTCTCCTTCACATCCCAAGGCCCCACATACAGAATAGGCAATAGTCTAAGATTTACAATATAAGGCAGTAATTTACCGATTTACTAATTACAATTGACAATTCAGGAACGTAATTTACTAGCATTTACATTCCAAAGGCCTCCGCTCTGTAAGGCTCGCTATCAATAAGGTACTTCCACAGGCATTTCTTAAAGCTTTTTATATTCGATTTTAGGTTTTTAATGTGAACCGGAAGTTTGTTAAAAATTTGAATGCCTGTGTAGTACGGACTTTTTCTTGCAAAGCTACCTCTGTAGGACTCCTGAAAGTAGTTGGTCCTCCCTCTTGTTTCATAAGTATGCATATTGCTGTTCATTTTAAATTTAAGGTCATTCTTTACGATAAGAAGACTGCTCTCAAGAAGGAAGACGGCCGGTACAGTCAGGATTCCTATTTCGGCGAATTTCCCGCGACAGGAGCTCCCATAAGGCATATCATTTATGATTCGTACGGCTATTTTTTGGAGTCTGAATATTTTCTGTATGTTTGCATGGCTAGTACATCCCCATACTGCGATGCCATAGGCAATATGGGAGTAGATTAACGCGTAATATGCCTTCATAAGGGAACTCCTGTCGACTACCATTTTAAGTTGTTTCAATACAAATAGGCCGGATTTAACTTTGCTACAAATATGATCAGTATGGATGTCCCAAGTTAATTTGTTATCAACATATACATTTACTCATTCACTTAACATTTTTCTATTGTACAGGTATAACGCCTCTTCAGAGGGAGCACCCCGAGGACAATTTTACACAGCCAATTCTAGTAGCCAGGGATCTCTGCCTGGAAGACACATTCAGTTCAATACTGCAACAAATCCTTGGGACCGCGAAGAAAAGGAGCGGGTAAGTGTTGGTTTACGTGTTTACCCGGTGTTTGGTGTGATGTGTTCCAAAGGGAAATTTTATATATATGTAAACATACAACTCACATTTCAGACTTTGGTTGTGGTAACTTGTCCTAAAATAATTCTAGCAACTTACAGTGAAACCTTTTGCTTGTCAATTTTTGTTCAGGATGATGTGCTTTGCTAAATCAACTTAAATTCATCACTAAATAAATGTTATTAAGATCTATATGATTGTGGGACGTTTCACTGTTTTTTGCTGATAAGAGCTTGCAATTATAGGTAGATTTAAATTCTGAAATTGCTTTGAAGTTCTTATAGCTTAGCCTACACAGCTTAGCATAAACCAGCTTGTCCCCCTTTTTGCTAACAATATTCTAAATGTATTCTTTTTTATTTCTGGATTAAAATTTAAAATTGCCAGTCATTATTGGCACTTATCACTTCCAACTCTTGTTACATAGTACATTAATTCATGAAAGACTAAGGCTGTCTCTATCGCGGAGATTTGGTGTGTAACAAATGCTTCTGAGGTATTTGCTCTTGCCAAATATCTTTCTACCTATATAAGAAGAGATTTCAGACCTTAAAATCAAGTCATTGACTGAAAAGCTACTTCTGAGTGGTATCTTGTGCATTGGTTGCACTTTGTAACTTGTGTGTTGAATGTGTGTGTTGTGCGAATGAGGTGGTGGTTGTTACTCTGTTTAAAGCTGCTGTTCACTCCTTGCCCTAAGTGCAGATGACTGAACAGGGAAATATAAGAAGTAAACTTTTTAAGCAAATGTGATTTAGTTTGATGAAATTCGGAAGGGTGAGGAGAAGTGGCAACACACTGAGCACACTGCCTAAGACACACACTGCATTAGATGTTGTAAGCACAAACATTGTGTGTGATCACCTTGTGTTTGGCACACATGTCTCGCACAATAGGAGCAAATCAGACGACGAGAGGCTGCTCGACAATGGAGGGATCAGCAGATTGCGGAGCTCACTTCAGTGCCATCCCGCACACCACAGCAGGAAGAGCAATTACGGGCTTTGCGGTTGGAGCGAGAATTCCAGAGGCGAGCTGAGGAAGCTGCGCGACATGATGACGAGGAGGAGGATGATCAAGTGAGTGGTGTTGTGTCTGGTGACCTAATACAGATTCTTTCCATGTGTTCATGGACTTCTTAGAAACATTTAATCATTTTTTATTTTTACTTTTGGTATAGCACACCTCACAAAAACCACTTCAGACAATATTGGATTATTCCCATAACCACACATCTTCCTAGTTTTCACTAAAATATGCTCTGAAACCAAGTTTTGAATTGTTTAGTTTTCGGTACTGTAGGGATAATGCAATGAACTTTGAACTCTCTATGCCTTGGTCCCACCTGCGTTACCTAAAGCTTTACCACTTCATTTAAAAAAGAAATCTAATCATTTAATATGTGCCAAGTGGATGAGTAGCAAGTCTTTTGTATGATATAGCAAGTCCAAACAGAGGTCTGCTGATGACCGTTCACTCTAGCAACAGTGAATTAATTTCATTTTAAAAAGTAAAGACATCTCTGCATTCAATTAATTTGTCTTACATAATTTTTTCCCTTCTAAGCATCAGTTTCCTTGCTGTTTTTCTTTTGTTCAAAAATGATTGTGTTAGTATGTTACACTAGGCTCACTAAAAAATTCAAAACATAGAGACAAATTTTTTAACTTGCTTCTATTATTGCATACTGTAGTAACACCATATTAACTTTTTAGGCTGCATTCTGAAGAGGAAGTTACAGTGAGTGTGTGAAGTTTATTAGTTTTGTCAGCTGAAAGCAACATTTAAGCTTTCTTTTGATCATCGCAAGCTGCCTTGTGTTTCATTCCCCAGTCATTTTCATTCTCGTCACTCATTTTTGTAACATCATTTTCGATTCCGAACACTTTTTCTTTCATATCAGTCTTTTGTTTATCATCTTTTTTTACTTGCTGTAGCTTTCTGGATGATGAGTTTACTAGCTATATTGCATCTGTGTAGACACCACTTACTGAGGGTAACCAAATTCTTTGGTTGAAATGGTGGACATAATATTGCCATGTACAGAGCTAGATGCTTTGCCTTGACCTTTCAACTGCTATTGTCCTGTTATTTAGATTCAAGAACTCTGAATCAAACTTGTCCAGTCACTATGTCATGTTTTGAAATGGGCATTGATTAAATGATCACATATGATCTTCCTGTTCAACACTTGGCATAACAATTATTGTTGCTTATTGTTCAAGCATGCTGCTGAAAATTATATTCTGGAGCTCACTTGGTTTTCAAAGGAAATGTTAGATCCTAAGCTAAACTTGTGCACTGGGAAGTTATTTAACATAATTATTTTTCTTTATCTTCTCATCTCTCCATTTTGTCATCTCTACATTGTGTGTGTGTGCGTGCATTTGTGTAACCTGCACAGTTTGGTGATGGTGGCAAAGACAAAGGTGCTTGTCTTTAAATGCATTAACAGTGGCAGCGCCAAGCTTACACTTACTTCTCATCCTCTTTTTGCTCCCCTCTTTCCAAGAAGTGTACATATTTGAGCTACCAAATAGTTTTTCATCATCATATTTACTTGTTTTGTATGTTCCTGTATACACTCACCTAAGTTTTTTTGTTTGTTTTGGGTAATTTCTTTTTACTGTGCTTTGTGCAATTGATTTCAAACGCTCATACCTACCATAATTTATACCAAAAGAATTTTAATTATTGATAAGCCGGAACCTTTAGAGCTTCTAATTATTCTTATTCTATTTTACTTTCAGCAGGATAGTCCAGAACGAAGTCAGGGCCTTCTGCGCCTGGCGCAACCATCCCTAATGCAGCAGCAGCAGCAGCAACAACACTCACCACCCCAGCAAACAGTGCAACAATCTTCTCCACAGCAGCAACCTCTTCAACAACAGCAACAACAGCCACGTCCCTATAATCAACAGAATGGTATCATAGGGAGAACATCAGTACCGCCGTAAGTTAGCGCAAGATATTTACGTGTGGGTTCATTCCAGTGCTCACATAATTTTAATTTTGTGCAATTTTTTTTACTTTTTTAGTAACGAAGAAAAAGAAAGACAAAAGCGTCTCGATGATATGAAGAGGAAGCAGGCAGAAATGGAGCGTGAGAGAGAGTTACAGGCAGAAGAGAGACTTCGAGAGGCTCAAAAAATGCGAAGGGTAAGTAATGACCCACCTCTTCTTTTAAATCCGTCCCTGCTTGTATTCTTAACTCCATGACTTATTTTGTGGTACTTTATTTCTTGCTAGGAAGAAGAAATGCGTCACCATCAACAGCAGCAGCAGCAGCAGCAGCAACAGTTTGCACAACAGCAGCGAATGTCCAACCAAGCACCTCAGTCCATCCTCAACTCTCCATCCAAAAATAATGTTCAATTCAATAACAGTATTAATAGCAACAATCAACAAAATAATTCTCCTCGGCCAGGGCAATATACAAGCCCTCTCACCAACAAGCACCCTGCTGCTGGTCATTTGAGATTAGAGAATTTAGTCATGAACGGCCCCTCAACTCCTCAGACTCCTCCACAAGGATACCAGCACTACAACGGCCATCCTAACAGCAACCACAACAACAATCAGAACTACCAGCCGAATGCTACCTCTCCCACTCCATCCTCCGGAGGACCTCAGCAAAGACTGGACAGCCTCCTTCATGGATCATCACCATCTGACAAAACTGTACGTACTGAGTAGTCTATTGTGGTTTTACTATGAGACATAAGATTGAAAATCCGAAAACATTCAGGGAAAAAAAAACAACAGCGTTATTGAAAAGTAGGAATTTTGCGCAAAGAGATGGAAAATTGATTTTTAAAAAATGTTTAAATACATTAGTGTGGTTGTCCAAAATGCTCAAAAGTGAAGCAAAATAACCAATTTTGTCTCTGAAAATCAGGGAAAACCCAGGGCAACTGAAAATAGAAAGTCCTGCACCGAACCTGTAAAAGTAAAGATTGTCGTGTGTCTGAAGGTCACAAATTTCATTGAATAACTTGCATAATTTCCTTACATAATTTGGAAGTGTGAGCACAAGCATGGTGGTGGTGACTGTTCTGTGTGCGGGTGCAGGCGCTCCCGCCTCAGCCTCCCGAGCGCGGCTCATCGTTCTCCGTCATGATGTCACAGCCGGCCGGCCCGCTGTCTCCCTCCTCCAGTGGGGGGCTGCAGAGGAGCTGCCTCGCCTCCACGCCTGGGGACCAGCCCTCCAGCACCACCAAGCGAGTGTCCTTCCACGACCCGACTCCCAGCCAGCCTCCTCCCCCGCCTGCGACTCAGCCCCCACCCATTAGAGAGGACCCCAATGTAAGTTGAGGATTCCTCTTTTTGTGTCAAGGGATAAATGACGTTTGTCGATTTTGGGAACGACATTGTTTTGATATTAGCAAAATATTCTGATTCGAATCTATGTCTTGTTCGTGGATAATGTCTGACTGGGTTTTGCGCTGGTAGAATGAACATACAGTTATCACAGGGTCTATTCCTTCCACAGCACTTTATCAATGAGGCTGAGACTATGTTGGCTTCCCCCAAGACTCCTGATGGACCGGGTGGCATGTTTGTTGGATCAACTCCAGGAGTGATTGGTGCTCAGGAAGTCTACAGGTACTGTTCTTAAGCCTGTACTTCTTCTTTATCTTTTCCAAATCTTGATTTAATTGACATCATTTATTGTTGGTTCGATTGAAAAAAATTGCTTTTAATAAATCTCCTTTAATTTTTGATTTAGGGATCCACGTCAAAGGCGATTAGCTGAACAGCAACAGCAACAGCAGAAACAGCAGACATCAAGAGTTCCAGAGAAGCTCACTTTCAAGGAGAAAATGAAAATGTTTGCCATGGAGACTGGCGAAGATGGTACACCACGTGACAAAGTTAAAATATCTCGAGCCCAGAGAGACATTGACACTATAGCCTCTCCAGCAGCTAACAACTCATGATTACTTATTTTGTCGCTGTTGAGAGCCCCTTATTCTTGTCCTTTATATGATTACTAAACAATCATGATTTTGTACAAAGATAAATACATTTTTATTCCTTAATTTGTTCTTTTGTGTATGTATGTTGTACAATCAGCATTATTATGTGTTACAAGTTATATCATGATGTTTACATGCCATTTAATAAATTAGCCGTCCAGCAGATATGTCAATATTTTCTCTTTCTATCATTTCAGTCAATTGTGACTAGATTTTGTCTTAAAGAAATCTTTTAGTCTGGCCGGCTGTAGTTTTTGTACATAGTCAGCTGACAGCATGTCCTTGTATCAAAGTGTATTTTGGATTTGTAATCATGTAATAGCTCTATGAGCTGAATGTGATGTGTTGTTTATTTATTTTTTTTCAGCTCTAGGCTAGATATGTTTGGAGCAGAGATCATGAGATTTTATTGAATGTTATGACAAAGTCCTTTTTCTGGGGAAGAGTATTACTATTTTTTTTTGTTGAACAACAATATATGTTTTGTAATATTTCTGAGGATGAACAGTGTGTCCTGTACCTTTATTGTGATATGGTTGATATGGTCTCGTACCGAACCATAACATTTATAACAAAGTTTATCGTGGCTTGACACTGTGTGTGCTGTAAACTAGCATATACATAAGTGAAGCTTAAATTAATTTTTGTGAGTCTATTTTTACATTTAATTTTATTATTGTAGGAAACTTTTACAGAGATGGCTATGTAGCATTAAATAAGAAATTTTTAAGTTTGAGCTTACTGTAAAATGTGTCTTGTAAATTTTCAATCCTTGTATTTCATATTATATGTATGTATGTAAAGGCAATTATTATTACTTGTATGTATAGAAAATGACATTTTTACAAGATGAGGAACAAATAAAGTAGATGACGCAAAACTTGTTTTAGCACTTCCACTTCCAAAATCACTTCGTTGATATCGGTTCTGAGCCAGAATTTTTGAAAACACTTAAAAACATGCTAAATTTTCCTGTCTGGTCAATACAACATTACATACATAAGCAACTGTCTTTACGGCAACCTCCTCGGTCTTCCTGAACCCCGGGTAGAGGTCCGTCTGATTTTTGAGCTACCTTGAATGATTTTCAGAACTGCTAAATAGTACAGCTTTTATCGTCGTATAAAGTTTCAAAACCTACAAAAAAAAGACTCTCGTTTGCTGAGTGGCTAGCGGCGTCGTTTTTCAGGACCAGAGGTTCAGAGTTCAAATCCCCTCTATAATTGTACATTTTAGAAAATTTGTAACATTTAAAGTTTCTTTTCTTCATGATAAACGGATTAAAAGACCAATGGGGCCAAAAATTTCAACCGTTTCCTCGAATTCCTAACCGTTTCGGAGATGTAGCACGTTTTTGTTTTCGCGAGGCGCGATTTTGCATTCTGTGATTCAAGAGTTTGGGGGAAAGAAGCGCGATGGCTGGCCGGGATAGCGCGCACAAATTGAACCTTTTGACTCAGCGTCGGCCACCGTTCAATATGGCGGACTAGCCGGGCCAGCCTCTTTTTGTTTTGAATATCATTTTCCCTTCTATGGATGCATGAGGATTTCCCTTTACGGGGTTCGTTTTGATTGAGACTG
>CABIKL010001355.1:0-15796 GCA_902196195.1 Aptinothrips rufus | reverse complement strand
ATTTTCCGTTGTAAACTTTATTTGGGCTGTATTTTTGTCTTAACTTGTGTTCCTAAATCTCAGAAAGACCCTTCCCCTTATATTAAACCACCCGAACCGCCTCGCCATAACCGCATTTCGAAGTGAGAGCCGAAAATGACCAGCAACGAGTCAGTTACGACCGCGATGAGCGATGACCGACCTGAATTTTTCATAACTCGATATGGCTAGCCTCCAAATGGGCATGGGGCACACCAACTGACATCAGTGGTACGTTCTGCATTTAGTTGCTGTTTGCTGTTGATGTTGCTGGTCCTTCGTAAGCCAAAACAAAACATTCTGATAAATTATTATCATTGTGTCCAAGTCGTGTCGTGTCTTGATCTATGCGTGTGCTTCTGACATGTGTGCCAAACGCAACTCTAACATTCAGCGTCATTAAATACATCGTTTATCGGTCTTGATATCACTGTTTATTGATGTCCATGCTAACAAAATGAGTGGAGTGAGGTTAGAAGTTCAATGGTCTCCAGTTCATCCCGATAAGTTTATCACATGGGGGACCGAAATCAATCTCTACGAGGTCAAATCTCTGAAAGACGCACCGCAATCAAGTTAGTACAGTAATTTATGTTTGACATTTTCCTTCGTAAGATTTTAAGATGACATTCAAACTTGAAACAAAAAAAAAATGAACATATCTATGAAAACAACTTATCCTTCTTTGCCTCTAACAGGTATCAAGATTTCAGAGACAACTGTTGCACACCCCTTAGCATCCAACTCTAACCACCCTTATGTCAAGTGTATTGACATATATCCTCACAATGACGCGGATGTCTTATTAGCAATAGGGCAGATTAATGGCAAAGTTGTTTTGACTACTTTTGGACCCACAGTATATGATTGTCTAGGTTTGTCTGGGAAAGAACTCGGTGAGTTTCCGTGCTTTTACCATTCAAATATCACTAGTTTACCATGGATGCCTTTTTATGACCACGATTTACAACTAATGTTTCAGCTCCTCGACATTTAAGACAATGCAATACAGTCGCATGGAGTCCAGTTGAGCCTAATCTAATTGCAGCTGGCCTAGAAAAGCACCGCACAGATCATTCAGTACTTCTTTGGGATTTACAACGCTGCCCACATTCCAATGGTATGTTCTTTTCTCCGTGTATGTCTTTTTCACTTTGGCAGTATGACTTGAGTTAATCAAGCTTGTATCTTTTTGTTAAGGACACTCCATGCACCATCATACCACATCATCATCCTTGGAACCAGCTCGCCCTAGTGCTGAGCTTGGGTTGTCGGAAACAGCTCACTCTTTAGCATGGCTCAGAGGTCAACCACGTTGTTTGATGGTTGGACTGAATAACAAACATCTGAAACTATACGACTTCCGAGGTAAAAACAGTGCCCATAATCCGTATTTTATTTTTGTATTTTCAATGCATGTAATTCTTTTTTAGTCCTAACACAAGAGGTTACATTTTTTAACTTTTTATTTTTATTTTTACATCAGATCCAGGTAGAGCCGTTAGTTCAACCCCTACTAAGGCAGTTTATGGGCTAGCAGTTGACCCGCAAGCTGATCATCGCCTTGCATCTTTTGTTGAAAGCCAAATTTATGTTTGGGACACTCGTAATTTTGAAAAACCTGTGCTCTCTTTGTCTCAAAATAAACCTGTATCCAAGGTTGCCTGGTGCCCAACGAGGTAAATGTTCATGTCACTTTAAAATGGACTGAATTGAAACTTGTGACTATTGCAATAAATAATTGTCTCTCATTTTTTCAGAAATAATCTGTTAGGAACACTGCTGCGTGACAGCACATCCATCGGTTTGTATGATATCCAACCTACAATGGTTGGCAATGATGAAGTAGAACCTTCATTTCTGGAAAGAGCTGTTCTTCCTGGAGTGACAGGCGTAGCAGGAGGCACGCAGTCTTCATCAACCGGAGCAATTACATCATTTTCATGGCACCCTACTCATGAAAATCGCCTACTTAATATCAATCTCTCAGGTATTCCCATCATAATCTAAATATTTAAGATTGCTAACCAAATCGTTACAGAAGCTGGTGTTAAAGCCTTGCTTTGTTTCTCATACAGGTCACTTGACAGACTATACTGTATTTGAGAGGATAACACTGAATTGGTCTCCAAGTTCCCATATTGTATGGACTCATGGGTGGAGGACATTAAAAACTGTCTGTGATAAGGATCCAATATATAGCAATATCGATAGTGAAGCCATTTTAATAAAGAAACGAGCATTGTCAGGCTATGGTCTTAGGGTAAGCCTTTGTTAAGTCATTAATAGGCAACAATACAATTTTCCAAATAATCCAGTTCCTCACATAGACACAAAGTCTATTCCCTGCTCTACTTTTTGTCTTTTACGTGCTCTTTTTCAGCCTAATTTAAGTGAAAATGGTGATTTAGCAGAAAACAAAGAATTAAAGAGATTGTGGAGATGGTTGCATCTGAGCTCAAATCTTGTTGAAGAGGGGCTGGTCCCCAGTAACAACACAAGACACCCCGGTGTCAGGTAGGATAACATTGTGAAGTGAAGTGGTTATCATTATCTCCATTCTGTCTTATTTGCAATCCCTGAATTATTACAGGTCTGTTTTGAAAAAGCATGAAGGGAATCAGAATCTGGGAGAGACTACCACAGCATATGGGTCATGGTCTGACCCAAATTTAAGTCAGATTACTGCAAGAGTGTACAGGTAAGTAGAAGATAAAAACATAATAGTTCAGATATCTCTTTCCCCTTTTCTCTCTCTCTCTCTCTGTCTATTTTTTGTTTTTGTTTTTATATATATATATAATTTTGAGACTAATCTATAACCTTTTTTTAGGAGTGATGAACGTGAGCAGGCACTGCAATTGTGTGGATGGCGGTTGGAAAGAGATGCTTTCCTGGAGCAATTGGAGTCAGATGGGCATTACTCCAGGGCTGCTGCTATAGCAGTATTCAATTTACGACTACGACAAGCAGTTGAAATACTGAGAAGAGGTGCTGAGCATCCTCGCACTACATCCCCTGTTAATCTCAATATAGTAGCCGTAGCGCTCTCCGGTACAGAACAAATAATTTTATGAACTTTTAACTCATCTTTAGTAGTGAATATGTTTGTGAATTGCTACTTTTTTTTTGCAGGATTTTCTGATGATAAATCCAGCATGTGGAGACAGCAGTGCATATCAGCCAAACCATTCCTCTCTGATCCATACCTCCGAATCATGTTTGCATTCCTTACTTCTGAAAGTGACACTTATGAAGATGTTCTGGTGTGTATGACAGATATCTTATTTTTTATGCAATATAGAATTATCCTCATTCTTAACTTTTGGTAACTTTCATGTTTCACAGGAAGAGAAGGATGTTGCTGTTGAAGACAGAGTTGCATTTGCTTGTTGTTTCCTCTCTGACATAAAGTTATTTGAGTACCTAAGAAATTTAACATCACGATTAACAGATGAGGGTAATCTTGGTGGCATTCTGCTCACGGGTGAGTTCTGATACTTTTTTAATTGCCTGCTCCTGTTGCAAAAGAGTATATATTTTTTACAAAGTGAAAATAATTTACAGGGGCAACAACAGAGTGCATTGCTTTAGTTCAACGATTTTTGGATCGAACTGGTGACATTCAAAGCACAAGTTTCATTGCCGCAAGAGCATTTCCTTCTTCTCTGTTGAAAGATGACAATGTTCAGGAGTGGATTTCCAAGTAAGTTTTGGGATATTGTAGTATATTCAGTTTGAAAGTTATTGTCAACTGCTAAAAACTGAAAACTCATATTTGACTACGTGCTAATATGCTGTTACAGTTACCGTAATTTATTAGATAGTTGGAGGTTGTGGACTCAACGAGCTCATTTTGACATAGCCTTAAGTGCCAGGAATGAAACAGAAAAACCTCCACAGCAAGTCTTCGTATCATGTAATTTCTGTGGCAAAAGTATTTCAGCTTTCATGCAAGGCCGAGGTAGAGGACTCTTTGCAAGAGTACCAAACAAGTCGAAGGTGTGTAAGGTGGGGCGCTTCATACATTTCAAAGTTCCTACATTTTTTCAGAAAGCAATCTTATGTTTAAGGAATCTTTTATACTGGTCCTCCACATTTTGTGTGTCCCCAGATAACATCATGTCCAAACTGTCGGAAGCCTCTTCCTCGATGTTCCATTTGCCTTCTGAATATGGGCTCAGCATCTGGTGCATTCAGTGTGAAAGCAGGAAGTACTATGAACAGAATCATTGACTCTGGATTCAACTCCGACAAATTATCTGAGTTTTCCAGTTGGTTTACCTGGTGTCAGTCATGCCGTCATGGAGGACATGCAGCGCATATAATGCAATGGTTTAGGTAAGACTATGAAAGTTTTGTAACTCAGTAATAAAATTACTTACTTTATCTTTAAGAATGCTTTTCATTTGTTACAGTGAACATGTGGAGTGTCCAGTGACTGGATGTGTTTGCCGATGCATGTCACTAGATTTTGCAGCCAAAGTGATATCATTACCTGTGTTATGATTTGCTAAATCAACATATTGTTAGGTCATCTTTGATGACAATGTTATTTTTGAAAACTATTCCTTATTAATTAGAAATTTGTACATTGCTTGGTTAGATAACCAATATACAATTCTTGTCTAAACCGTTATTGCATTTTATTTTCTGCTTTCTCTTTAAAAGAGGAGTCACAAGGGATTGCCAGGAGCAATGAAATTAATTAGTTGGAAAACATTTGATCTCTTTAATTATGTCTAGTCTATACTGCATGAAAAAGGCAGTCCTCAAAAATTAAAAACTTACATAAAAGTAATGAGCAGTTAAAATAGAGCAAATAAGTTGTCAAATTTTATCATGCATAATAGTCAATAAAAAATTGTAGAAAATTCAAAGTTTCTTCGCACTATTAAAATTGAAAGTTATTACATTAATTAAATATCTACCTTACAAATTTGAATTTCAGACCATATACACTGCCCTAGGGAAATGGATCTAATATCAGTAAGAATAAAAATACTGGAAAGGAATAACAGCAAGGGGATTGAAAGGTTCTCTCACTAACTGAGGGCAGTTAAAACTGCTGAAAGGAATGGCACTCTATGACAATAACACATCTCATGTCAGTAAGTAGATTCTACGAACTTAAGTATTCGCATTCTATTTGATAGCGCCTGACATTTTGGAATTAATATACATTAAAAACATCTTGCGCTATCAAAATTAAATTAAAAAACAAAAAACAAGGCCAAGTATTGAATTTAAACCATCTACTGGTCAGAGCACGAAGAGCATTTTTATGCATTTGTGCAGTACTTGATCACAGAAAATTTACGACACGCTTTGATAAGCCATGACACTAAGTTCAGCTAATTTGGCATGGATAATGAAACAACCACCAAAAAGGAATGGATTATTGGTTGATATTTAAAACAGATTATTGTAAAAGTGTCGAACCAACACAGATTCAAACAATTTAATCACACACCTATTTAACACTCTTCAAAAATTGAAAAACATAACATAACAACACTTTAACAATCATCATAGTATCGCCAGGAAATAGAAATATTGAGCATCAAACGTGACTTGCTGTCATATTGTCTTATATAGTATTATATAATCACATACTGTGCACTTAAGCATGCTCTAAGCAATCTTAATCCAGTCAAAAAATCTAAAAATTGTGAAAGTGGTCAGTCATCTGTGAATATGACCAAACCAAGCATACATATAGTAATATTTAGTTACTTTTTTCCTTAACTGAAACAGGTTTGCTTGGATATATTGCAAACAGAGATAGCTGAGTAGCTGACAGTAAGAAACCAACCAAGTTCTGGATCTGCATGGAACATAATATGGTGTCTTAAAAATGGAATACTTTTTCAAAAGATATTGGCACAACAATTCTCAATTTTAAGGAAAAAATGTACTGAAATAAGAGCTCACCTGAATAAATGTGTCACTGAGGATGATACCATACAGCAACCACATTAATGCTGAAATTGTACCCATTAATATCATGGGGAATGGAAGACATTCAGTGCTCTGAGTACGCATAATTTCACCCTGTGACAAATGTTGAATTGTTGTGATGAGACTGTGGTGGCAAGATGGTACCGCGTTTTAAAATTTCAATTACATACCAATTGAGCAAGTGGTGAGGCAATAAGAAGAAACATCAAAGCAGTTGTGATGATTCCAAATCGAAACAAAACCAATTCAGGATCTTCATAATGTACGTACAATAAAATTGATCCAAAGAAAATTATATTCTTGCCAATCATACTAAAAACTTGGGCCTAAAGAGAGAGACTTCGTCACTTTCCTCTAATGAGCTTTCATTAAAATAAATTAATTGTTATCATCGTATTGAGAATAATAGAATTGATTATGACCTTACCTTATCTTCTGTATATAAATAGTAGCATATCAAGTAACCAATGTTTAGAGCCACACCCATAAAATTCACAGGGTACATTCCAGGATCATTAATCAGATCGGCATATTTAAAGAATAATACGCACCTGGAAAAATCATGTAACCATAATTCAGCCAAATAAGACACAAATTCTTGGAGGTGAATGATTTTCAAGCAACATAATTTCAAAAAATAATCATACTTACAGGCCAATACCTCCAACAAACGGAGCAAGTTGGACATTTCTTGTGTTTCCTTTCCTCACTATGTCTTTGCATATAAAGCTAGATGTTAACAAGACAAATATAAACTTATTAGTTAGGCATTCTTTTCAATAGTAAACTCCGCAATAAAAAGTGTTATTTTTTTGTTTTACAAACGTACACTCCTGAGAAAAATTGTGCGATAGTAACGGTGCTTGCAACAGCTCCAACTATTCCTTTATAATCCTCCAGTGGCATATTGAAAAAGACAGCTGTGCAAATACATTTGATTAGGAAGGTGCAAGCAAGCTACACATAGACATCTGAAAATTTATCAGATTTCTGCGACTCAAGCTTAATGTCACACATTCGCTACAGCATAAAATTTTGAGATATTTCGACCTTAGAGCTTACCTGAAGTCTGGAAGCCCCAAAAGTATGAAACAGGTTGTAACAATCAAAGAAGAGGAGAACGTGTGGTCTCAGCTGTGTTGTCGCTAGTGTCACAACTGATTATGTTCGGTCTTTCACAACTCCACGCAATGCGATGACATTCATAATCTGTATCTCGGCTGTTTGACTTCCGAATTCTTATCACCAACTAGGTACTAAATCGAAACGACCTTGAAGTTAACTATGATCTGGGTTTGAATCATGCTTACACCTGCACGTCGTCTGCAAGAAACAACCGACAGCGGGGACGCATTGAGCCACATAACAATTTCAAAAAGATAAGCGTTTGCTCACCAATCGACTTTATCAAAAGAAAAACGACCCTCCACACATCGTTATTAGTGTTTTAATAAATTCTCGAGTTTTTAAAATTTCTTGCTCACTCTTTCAGGACATGGAAAGTTCCACCTTCCACCGTACAAAAGGTCGCCTTTCGAAACCTAGTACGTTGGCAACATTTTCACAGCGCGGAGCTCTTCAAGTTCAAATGCGGCGGTCATGGAGCCAAGGGAAGGACCGCGCACTTCGAAGAATTCCTCGACGAAGATTATGAAGTTATCTATTCAACGATATAAGTCGATGTCAAATAAGACTTATTCCCATTAGTGTGAAAGCGTCCTGACTGCACCCAGAAAAACGACTGGTTGACGCAAACATATTATGTTTGGCGCCAGGGACAGACATAAAATATAGTTGACTCAAAGCTCTTGTAGTTGAATCCACAATAATTATAATTGACTCAACAGTCTGATGCTTAACTCAGCCATAAAATATGACTGTCCCTGAAGCCAAATATAATATGGTTGCCTCAACATTTTTTTTTATTTTTTTTTGTTGGCTGGCCCGTCGCGCAGCTCAATGGAAATGGGATGTCCGGCTTGCGCGCCTCTCATTGCACGGGCCGGCCGGGCCGGCCGCAGAGGTGCTCGAGGTCCCACACACACACACGTGTCCACTTCGACAGCCTGGCACGCAGCTCAGCTCGTGGTGCGACACGATGCCGCACTGGTGAGGCGAGCACCTCAGAGTGGTCCCAGCATCCCGCCCAGCACTTCCCAGCGCGCGCCGCTCGCAGACAAAGCTCGCCTCCTCGGCCTGCTAAGGTCCTGGTCTTAAAGTAAGCTCCTCTCCCGCACAGCGCCTAGAGTTTGAAGCTTGTTGGGTTTGTCAGGCGGCTGTCACCGTGCTCGGCAAAAAAGAAAATTATACAAAAAAATCCTAACTTTAAGTACTACAGAAATGTACAGAACTTCTGTATGAACTGTCCGTCCAGCGCATAAGAAAGTAAGGGCAAGATCACGGAAATGAGGTAAAAATTTCCGTTGCACAACATTGTCTGCTGCTTTCAAACCGTCTCTAGTTTTATATTGCCGGAATAATTTGTCTTCGACCTAGATTAGTTCGCTGACCCAGAGCAACGGAACAAATTTGCTGACGCGCAAACACAGTGAAAAAATATCTGTTCTGGGGAGCCCTTTTCCAGAAACAGTAGCACCAACTTCGGAATTTGGGGGGATCATTTTCAGAGCTACATAAAAATGATTAGGACACAATAAAATGCATTTCGACGTAATCCTGAAAATGAGCACCCAAACTTTCGAGACTAATGTAACTTCACCCTTGTTTCAGGGGAAGGTCTCCCTCTTTCAAAAACGGAACTTTTTTTTTACATTGAAAGAGGCACCTTTTTATGTTCACACAGGTGCAGTCTGGCCGGGCCTAACCCGACGGCATGGCCCTCCCGCCTCCGCTTGCTCTGCTCTTCATCCTGCTCGCCTCGCAGCTAGTCTCGCTGTCAGCCGCACTGCCCCCGTCCCGCACCCTCAGGCAACACAGTAAGTACCAACAGAGACGCGACTGCGATGCTATGAGGGGAGTGTTTTCTCTCGTGTAACCTCGACTGGCATAAGAAGGTGCAGTTCGTTGGTGAGCCAGTACTCACTGTCGGCAGGCCCCGGCCCTTGGTCCCGCGCGGGGTCTGGTGTCGGCCGCGTGGTGTCTGTGGAGCAGGGCCGCCTGCTCGGCCGCAGGCTGACCACGACGCGGGGAGCGCAGTACGACGCCTTCTCCGGCATCCCCTACGCCGCGCCGCCGGTCGGCGACCTGCGCTTCACGGTGAGTGTCGCGCCACTGCGCCACGCAGCGCGGCTGGCGTGCTAATGTGAGCAGGGTGAGGAGGGTGAGCGGGGTGAGGAGGGTGAGCGGGGTGAGCAGGGCGAGAAGAATGAGCAGGGTGAGGAGGGTGAATGAGGGTGAGCGGGGTGAGCTGGGTGAGCTTGGTGAGCGGGGAAACGGGCGGGTGACCAGGCTGGAGCAGGATGACAAGGCTGAGCAGTGTGAACAGCATGATAAGGTTCACCGATGGCGGTTCCTCATCTCTTTCAACTATACACAATCCTTTATATGCTTGGGGTGCTAGGAACTTTCTCGAAAATGCAATTCTGGACTGTATTTATAAAAAAAAATACCCAAAAGATTAAGAAATTTTCATGCAATTTTTTTTTTTTTAAATGTTTTCGCATGTTTTCTTTTTTTTGTTGTATTCTTCGGGATTGGTAACAGTGAGGAACCCTTTTCCGCCACTTGCCGCCAGCACAGCCAACCAATTGTGCACTATAATTTCTACGCCTTGCTCATTCTGACTGAGCTGTTGACGAGCACTCTGGTGTTGTTCTTCAGGCGCCCAGGCCGCCGTCTCGGTGGACGGGGGTGCGGGACGCGAGGCGAGAGGGGAAGATCTGCACTCAGCCACTAATCAATCTGACGCGCATAATCGTAAGTGAAAAGAAATAAAGAGCCTCTATTCTATTATTGGTCGTAAGCGCATGTACTTAGCGGTAATTGCTGTATAAATCAAGAGACTATTATCACGCATACTAGCTAGTTCCCGTCGAATAACTCACCGTCTCAGATACAGCACAAGCTCTCGACGTTTATGGCTCTCTGAAATTCGAGGTTTGTACAATTTTTAGCCCTTCCCAGTTGGTTCACGGCCCTAATCTTACTCCGGACTGGTCGAGCACGGCGTGTAATGAGATGCACGCGCGGATATCCCACCATGCGATGAGCGTTCTCTCCAGCTGATCACATAATAATTCGACTCATGATGTCATGAGGACGGATAGGACGGACTGCAATGCTTCGCTCAATCAATGTGCTGTATGCTGTTCAGCATACAGGTCTTTGATTTCTGGGCTGTATTGACTTTGCTCTGCCGTCACAGGGGCAGCGCCTCCCGGGCACCATCTCGCCTCTCTCGTCGGCGGAGATCCCCGGCCTCCTGCGCGCCAAGCCCTGGCTCATCAACCTGGCCGTCAGCATCCTCACGTCCGGCGAGGACTGCCTGTTCATCAACGTGTACGTGCCCAGGTCGAGGGTGAGTCCGCGCCCAGAGCTGGAGAGGATACGCACAAGGTCGAGGGTGAGTCCGCGCCTAGAGCTGGAGGGGATACGCACAAGGTCGAGGGTGAGTCCGCGCCCAGAGCAGGAGAGGATACGCACAAGGTCGAGGGTGAGTCCGCGCCCAGAGCTGGAGAGGATACGCACAGGGTCGAGGGTGAGTCCGCGCCCAGAGCTGGAGAGGACACGCACAAGGACGACGGTTCCTAGCAGCAAATTTGTAATAATCACTTTGAGTTGGTCCACGAGACAGACATTTTGACCTTGGTAAACAACTAATCGGCCTCTTGTCTGGCAGAGACGGGAAACTGGTGGGCTCTAGACTGACTGAGCGCATGGAGTGGCGCGGCGTAGTCGCTTTGGGTTGCGGCAGCGCGTGGAGTCTCGATTCTCCGAACACACACGTTTTTTTTGGACGTTTTTTTAAATGTTTTTTTCGTGGACGTTATAGACAAATGCCCGAAAATCATGTTTTCTCATATAATTTTCGAATTTCAATTCACGCGCAAATAGTATTCCACGTTACTGCAACAGTCATACAGCTCTGCAGAAGGTGTAAAACTAATTACGATGCTCGCTAAATAAGTACTTGAGCTTCCCCTAGCCGTCTCGCTCAGCCGCTGTCACGGCTCCCACCTAGCCTACCCTCGATAACTGGCATCTCTGCAGAGCGTGTGCAGACTACGTGCGCAGTGTGTGCACTATCGTGTGCAAGTTGCGTGCGCACCGCGTGCAGGTTGTGTGCGCACCGCGTGCAGGCTGCGTGCGATTCGCGTGCGCAGGCAGCCTGCAATACGCGTGCCCTGATTTTCCTTCGAAATGCTCGTTGGAACGGCGACGCAGACTACAGTTTCTTGGTGAATTCGTCTTGGAGTTGTCAAAAGTGTGCATTTTTGGCTCTATGGGACATTTGAACAACCTGTATCTCGTAAACCGTTGGTCGGACGTCATTTTAGAGGGAATTTTCGAATCACACATGATATGGTTTACCACCAGGGAAATCAGTGGTATGAGTTTCAAAACACAGTTGGACATTTGAATAACTGAAACATAAATTCTATGAAATCAAATAATTTCTGAAACTCATACCATTGATTTCCCTGGTGGTTAACCTTATCACGTGTGATTTGAAAATTTGCTCTAAAATGAGCTCCGACCAACAGTTTACGAGATGCCGGTTGTTCAAATGTACCATACAGCCTAAAATGCACACTTTTGACAACTCCAAGACGAATTCACCAAGAAACTGTAGTCTGCGTCGCCGTTCCAACGAGCATTTGCAAGGGAAATCAGCGCACGCGTATTGCACGCGGCCTGCACGCGTATCGCAGGCAGCACATGAGGCATGAGACCCGTCTCTCATGGTTGAGGTAGCTGATCACAATAAAGATGTCGTCGGCGATTTATTTTATCAATTAGGATTTCTTTTCGGGGGTAAGTACCAATAAGAAGTTGATTGTACAGAAATCTCAACCAATGTATTGAAGCGTGTGCGGCTGCAGTCGTTTTAAAGGATGCTGATTAATAAAATCGCATTTAGAAGTTTTTCGATAAGTTTTTCTCAATGCTGCCGTAGCGTAAAATAATGCTGGGGTAGAGTAAGCGAACCTATTTAGGATTAGTCCCTAATTCGGATCCCTAATTCGGATCAATCACTTTTTACGCCTTACGCAGCCCATGAATGTTTTTGTACAATTTTTTTTCTTGAAAAAGTGTGTTGTTCTCTTTAAACTTTAATACGCACTTGACCTCTTTCGGGTCCGTTTTAAGTTGCTCGCTCGATTCTAAGTTTTCGCGACTAAAAAATCACCGCCCGACAAATTTCAGAATTTTGTTCAAAGAGAGGTATGGAAAATAAGCCTCTTGATTTCTCGAAAAAATTTCTGATGATGTCCATATAGCTTTTATAACGTTATCTAAAGGACCAAGACACCCAATAAAACCATCAGCTCGTTCTGGATTCGACTATATTCAAGTTGGTAACGAATACAGTTTTTGCTGATCCTAAATAGGTACCGGGGAACCTATTTCGGATCAAATGCAGATCTTTGCAGTATGTCTTTTGACTCGCGAATGATTGCAAGCCTGGACGTGGAAAACATGCTCTAATGTAGAGGAAGGGTTAAGCTATTTAGTCGTTCCCACCCGAGTTCCGTTAGATGCTTATTAAGGGACACTTTAAGCGTGTTTTGAAAATTTGATCCGAAATATGTTCACGTACTCTATGTTAGGGTCTAGTATGTCGGTTTCAAATGGATAGGTTGTACAACACATGATATATATCGGCCGCAAAGGGATTGATTATGGTAATGGGGTTTGCCTGCCCAGTCACACCTCCAAAAAGGGTAGAATTTAAACAGTTTGACAATATGGTCGTATGTGTGTGGTATCCTATGATTTCATATATGGACATGATAATATATTGTAATGAGTAGGCGTCTTTTTCATAAAAGTGTAAATATGGCATAATATATGATCATGTAAAATGTACATGACATATATTATGTATATCGTATGTGATGTCATGTACTTGTTACACATGGCCAGGTATGTTAAGTCTTTGCTGTACCTTATTCGACTATATATGATACCACATATGACCATTTAGGACTCCTGTTTCTCAGGCTTACAACAAATTTAGATGAATAGTAACGAACTTTTCTGTCGAACAGTTTTAAAGATGAAGCATATTAAGGACTGTTCTTGCACTGTGCCTGTGTGTGTCAGGCGGAATGCGAGCGGCGCCTGCTGTCGGTGGGTGCGGATCGGGCCGTGGCCGTGCTCCAGGCCGCGGTGGAGAAGCCGTTCATCTCGAAGGCGGTGAGGAGCAGAGCCACCGCCTTGCTGCTGGACAACTGGGAAGACGTCATCGCCAGCCAAGACTGGAGCGACTTCTTGGCGGCACATCCTGCGGCTGGCCTCGTGCTGGAGTCTGCCGCCGAGGCATACAGCGCCAAGCGGGGTGACGCGCCCAAAACGCCTCCCTAATACTGCCATTCAGGAGATGCTTACGAAGTGGACGTTACGTTTAATTCCTTTTTTAATTTTTAAATAATAATATGTGATAAAGAAAAACATAAGAAGGATGGATCGCACCACAAGGATTTCTATACAAAATTTTGATTATAATTAAAGTCTGAATTTTTTTACTTTCTATTTTAAGTTTAGTGCTCATGTTTTTTAAGTAACTTAAAAATATTTGTGTGCTACAGTTTTCCGTATTTCAAACTGCTTTTCAGTAAGTAGGGAGCATCTTAAAAATGTGTTAAATTTTAAACTTTTCGCCAAGAAAAAATTCGATTATTTTTAATTCCTTTAACAGCGCGTGTTTCAAATGTCACCATGATCGGACGAAATTGAATAAGATTTACGGATGATAGTTTAACATGATTCTTATCGACAATTTCTTGCGATAATACGCGTCCTTAAGACGCAGACAGTATTCCTTTGGCTTGCTAATCGGGAGCTTCCTTTTCCATGCGAGTGACTTGGGATAAGTACTTTGTACGTGCAGCGCGGTGGGCTATATACGTGCAGCGGGTGGGCTATGTATGGCGCATGTGTTTCCGGCGCAACAAGATGCACTGACGTCTTTTGTTCAGCTACCCACTGTTCATTGCCGTGATTTGGTTTGCGACTAATATATAAATGTTTCTTTTTTATAACTGTAAGATTTTGCGTGATGTCTAGTTTTTCTGTTTTTTGCTACTTAGATTTTTAAACCTCTGGCAAGTTTTCGCTTGATAAATTCTGAACAACCCAGCTGTTTTAATATATGTTATTTTTACGTTTACCAAATGCAAAGTTTGCCTGCTGAAAATAAATTAAATGTATCCATTACGATCAAGTGTTAGTGCTTTTTTTTGCTCGTTATTTAACTTAGTCGAAATAAGGGTACGCCATTTGCTACTTCAGTCCCGAAGCGTTCAACATCAAATATGGTGAGATCCCAAGGAAGAAATCTCAGTCCTGTTAGGGATGGTGGATACCCTGAAAATATCGGTAGTGTCGGTATGGAATACCGCAGCATTTGGCGGTTTCTCTCTTGCGGAAGTTCGTATCTAATAATAGTCTCTCAGAGCAATCACTAAAAAACCTCACCTGAGTGGTCTGCCTTGAACTCACGACAACATGCACACTCCATGATTACGGCCAGTATGTATAACTTTTAGCCTGTAAGGAGGCAAGCAGCCAGATATTTTGCTTTAGCAATAAAGGAACACTAAAAAATGATACCTGTTTTGTACAGCCGTTCCTCAGAAACATGGGTGAAGAAACACCAGTCTTGAACTTTTAGAGGGTCATTTTGAGAGCTATGTCAAAATGATCAGGACACTCAAAAACGCACTTCTACATAAACCTCCAAACGTGGACCAAAAATTTTGAAACTGGTGTTAAGTTACTTCTCACCACTGCTTTGGAGGAAGGGCTCCCCAAAACAGGTATTATTTTTTAATGTGAACGTTCGGGACATTATTTGAAACAGTCACGTGTTCTGACACAGACACAGTAAGCCCGCCCCAGCCATGTTTTATTCGAAATAGAAGGGAGGGCTAAAAATATCGAAATTTTGTACACATAAATATGTGACGCAGCGTACGATAAAACTCTGAAAAAGCAAGTATTTCACAGTCCCATCATTCGATCTATAATTTCCGTAGAGAGCACGTGCCCCGTACACTGAAATAATTTTGAAAATCTGCAAAAAAAATAAAAAAAAATAAAATACTAGCTTGTGATGGAAAATACAGACTTTTTTTTCTGGTGTGTCAAGTAGTGGTAATTAGCTGTAAAACTGTGAAATAAGAAAAAAATTCTCATTAGAGAGGAATGAAAAGCCCATTTCTGAACACAAAATGTTCAATCCGGGCTTTTTTCATGGATCTCATAATTCAATTGTATGCCGCTTCAGCATGAGCGCGGCTGCCAGTCGTGCCCACTATTAAACAGGATTTGAACGCCGTTGCGCTAGGCGTGGTTTTGTGCTCATAGGACCTCTTCGACTATGGCTCATTGCACAGCCACTAAGTTTAACACATCTGCAGACTTGGCTAACGACACTTGAATGAAACTTATGCAGTGCATCAGCCTCCACCCCGCGTGCCGAGCAGTCACCCGACCGCAGACAGCCCCGATCTTTAGCAATCAAACTGTGTGGAGTGGCACCGGGACTATCTGCTGCCTGCCCGGCGGACACCACCATATTAAATAAAACACTGAGATTTGGGGATCGCCTTCCTGAAACAGGTCTAAAGATCTACGAGAAACAGGTAAAAAGTTCCCTGATTCAGGGGAAATTTGGCTTTTTCTCGTAGAT
>CABIKL010001354.1:0-15796 GCA_902196195.1 Aptinothrips rufus | reverse complement strand
GTCATAGGCAGGTCTCATAGTTGTCTCTTTTCTTAGACCACCGGTAAACTATTTTGAGCAAACTCGTTTCATACGGGTTGATATAGATTAGTCGTCGTTTCGATCACCATTTCTCACTGGGTGCAGCCTTCTCTTTGCCAAGGGGCACATTACTGCTACCACTGGGTTAGAGAGCTTCGCACACCGACAGCGAACGCGGTCTCAGGTAATGGTGGAGTTGAATGGCCTGGGAGAAGAGGCGCGGCGGGGCGGGGTGGGGCGGGGCGGGGCGGGGCGGGGCGGGGCGGGGCGGGGCGGGGCGGGGCGGGGCGGGGCGGGGCCGGGCGATGCGGGGGCCTGCGGCCCTCCACGCGCGCCTTGCAGGTGGGCAGACCACTGCACGCGAGTTGAGATGGTTGCCTACGCTCGCATTGACAGGGGCTCCGGCCATGGGGCCCGGTTCTAAGCAGATAACGATCGCTCTCGAGTAGAGTCGAAGGGAGCCGCCGGCCCACCTTTACAAGCGGGGGAAAGGAAGGGGGTCTTGATTCTCAAATCAGGGGGTTGAAACGCAGGCCGCCGGGCGTGGGTGATGCGGTCGACACGGCCGGTGCTTATTCAATGTATTCTGATAGCTACAATAATTAAATATGATACAAATTTGTATTCGCACTTGATACGTGTTAAAACACGATGATTCCCTCCTCAAAATATCGATTGTTACACCGTCCGTGAACGCAACGGGCCGACCTCGGTGCAGTTGGGGGCCGTGCCCATAATGAGCCGGGGGCAAAATGGCGGTTAGGAGCAAAAGTGTCGACTGCTGGGCGCGGCGAGGGAGAAAACAATTGAATCTTTGTTATGGTCAAACACCGGAACGTCCGGTATTCCTTCTTTTCTTCATACCGTCGAAGTCCTCCATCGCCCACGCCCGGCCGCCTGCGTTTCCACCCCCTGCTCAAATTGACTTCCAAATATTCTCTCTGTTTCTCGGAAAGAGCTCCTCATTTTGGAAACCGGGGCGGGGCATTGTGGGGCGGCGAGGGGCGGGGCGGGGCGGGGCGGCAAACTGCGCGTTGCAGACGGGCCTCAGCACCGAATAGTACTTCAGAAGTCAGTTTCCGGTGCGAGGCGTGGCGGGATGTGGCGGAGCGAGGCGGAGCGAGGCGCTGCGTTGGCTTCGTCTTGGCAGGAAATGTTATAGTCTGCTGCTCGCGTCAGAGTCGACAGCACGCTCCGTCATTTCACTCCTTCGTGCTCCGGGATACGGAGACCATGCCAACCCCCACTTCTCCTGAACCCCCACCCCCCATCCCCACCGCACCCACTGCTCACGCCTACCCCACCCCCCTACCCCTCTGGCTCCGGTATTTATGTAGTTATTAGCGCCCTAGTCGTCACGCTATCTGTCGGCTTCAGGTCAAGGCAGACGGACAAATAGACAGACAGGTAGACAGACAGGTCAGGGACGAAGACAACCCGACAGGGTGACCTTCCCACGCCAGACGGGTCCCGGTCCAGGCCCAGGCAGGCGTCATAAGACATTATTTCTTTACAAACGGCCGGCTTGTACGTTACAAATATTTTAGAATACAGCCATATACGTTTTTACGAATCGGGGCGTTTGTAGTACCGCTATATTACATACGGTTATACAAAAATCGTTATACTACAGTTGCGTCATTTGTAAGGAAATCAGAGAGTACGAACCGAAGGTAATTTAAAATTTGCTCATAAGGTCATTCCTTTGGTAGCAATTTCAAAGGACTGATGAAAACACCTCAAAAACTGACAGACTCTTACCCCTAAGGTCCACGTTCCAGTCAGCAAGATACTGCAAGGGCAGCCCACGCTGCTTGACGCCTGCACCGCCAACTTGTTTGTTAATGGAGGTGAGAGTCGCAACTCGGAGTGTGACTCCTGGATATTAGGATTAAATCTCATTTCAGTTCTGTCTCCACCCCGCCCTCTACTGCTCGCTATGGCTGTGTGTCGCCGACAGACTGCAGCAATGAAAGTGCCAATTTCAGGACGGCGCCGACAAGTCCATTAAGTTGGTGGTGGAGCGACGAGCACCGACCAAACACGTGAATACGAAGGCCTGAAAACACTAAAAACTCATCCCAATTTCCAATGCGTGTACTTCTTGAAAGCGGACCCGTAAACTTTAAACAAGTTTAGTTTCCCGAGAGGACAATTTTCTATTTAAAAGTAAGCTTTTGAAAAATAGTAGAGTGACTCTATTATTGTTCTTTCAGTGAGTGGACTTGATTGCTGAGGGTGAGCTGCTTGCAGGATAGTGGCGGGGGCGGGTGATCGGGGGCTGTCGCCCACGCCCACGCACTGGCAGCCTCTCGCCAAGCGGCCGCGGCGGCCCGGGCCGCAGCTCAGCATCGC
Organism: Aptinothrips rufus; assembly: GCA_902196195.1. Taxonomy (NCBI): domain Eukaryota; kingdom Metazoa; phylum Arthropoda; class Insecta; order Thysanoptera; family Thripidae; genus Aptinothrips; species Aptinothrips rufus. The sequence goes on along the minus strand of CABIKL010001354.1, from coordinate 13,420 downwards.
GTCCTCGCTGGGGGTGTCGCGGGAGGTGTCGCTGCCGCCCTGGACGAGCGCCGACCTGGCCAAGGCAGGCCAGCTGCTCGCCCTGCCCCCCGTGCCGGTCGACTTCACCGACGAGGCGGAGATGCGCCGTGTCTTCTCCCTCGCCTACGACGTTTTCCGATGTAAGGTACCAATAGATCTGAGCGTATTCAATAAATACAACTCATGACTCGTTTCTCATGACACATGGAACTTTTCAGATAAAAATGTTCTGCAGCAAGCTCTCGAAGACTGTGATTTTTTCGGCCAGTTTCCGCAGGTAGGCAAAATTAGTTTGTTGTTCCAGTAAGATTGAAATGCGTAGCAGTTACAAATTTAGACGTATGGATAGTCGTAAATTACATCAAGAACCGAGTCTCATTCCGCTCACATTGACACGGTCGATGTTGGCGACTTGCGTTGCGTAGTGACATTGGCGCTAAGATGGCGAGTTTGCCTTTGCGATTTGAGCTCATGGCGGTCTGTAGCGACGTGAACGCGCCCTAGTAGAAACTCAGCTCACCTCGCATCGAGTCTAAAGAGCGTATGCCGGTATTTGACAGCACGCGGGGTGCCCTGCCCGCGTGTGGCTGCTTCTCTTCGACCTGCTCAAGAGAAGGTTCCGGCCGCGGGAAGCCACGGACCTCCACCTCCCACCGCCTCCCGGCGGCCCGTCAGGTTCTCCTTCTGCCGACGCGATCAGCAGGCAGGCTCTGGCCGGAGCGGGGCTGGCCTCTCTGGACGACGATCTCTGGCAGGTGAGGGGGCTTGGTTATTGTGTCCTGGATGCCGATCCGGGGATTTCTCATTGCGTACTCGGCGCAGAGCTTGTCGGGCCCTTAGGGAAGTGACAGGACTTTTAACAAATAAGGCGCCTCCTTAGCTCAGGGGTTAGAGCACTGGTCTTGTAAACCAGGGGTCGTGAGTTCAAATCTCACAGGAGGCATCTTCGTTTTGATGAGTGTCTGACTGGCGAGTTTTTGATCGGGCAGATGCGCGTGCACCTGGCGGCCGCCCTGGCCCGTCTAAGAGTGAAGAGGAGGGCCATGCGTCTGTCCCAGCTGCTGCCGCCGCACCTGCAGGACGGCAGGATAGTGAACCACGAGGACGCCCTGGTCACCGGCTGGATCAACACCTTCCGCAGCAAGTGAGGAGCGAACCTAACCTAACCCTAACCTGGCACCTCCACTTCAAAAAATATATTTGAAGTTTCAATGCTTTAGCGAGGTCCAGGAAGCAAAGATTTTGAAATGTTAAATTAATGAAAGAGTACAGGGGTCAATTAGTAACATAAATTGGCATTGAATAATTTAAAAAAAAGAAGAAGAAAAAGAACAGAAAATTTCAGAAGAATTGCACTTTAGTGCAGACAAATATGTCTCAGTAATATGCGCTGAGGAATTCATTCAAGATGTGTCATGTCCTCAGCAAGCAGCAGGTGTGCGCGGGGCTGGAGCGGCAGGGGCTGCGGCTGGTGGATGACGGCGAGGCGGGCCGGGCGCGCACCGAGGACGCGGCGAGGGAGGGCGCCGCCTCCGTGTCCAACGAGGACTTCCGCTTCGACCCCGTGCTGCCCAACGTGATCGTGTGCCACCCCGACCAGCGGGACGACCTGGCGCAGGCTGCCATGGTGCGCAAGGGCTACCTCGTCCTGCAGGTGACTCTTCAGTTATTAACAAGGAAGGATCGTCAAGTGTCTTGATTTCCAGTAGTGCTGTCTGCAAGGGGGTCGATCACATCTGAGCTATCCGAAAGGGGCCGCTCATAAATGACCTAAGCTAAACCTGCAGGATAAATTCGATCGGGGATGATTTCGATAAGATTTTTGCCGAGGGGCAGATCACTTAAAGAAGTCCGGTGTGCAGATTTCTGGTGGTCCGTGGTAGTCCACAGGAAGTCCAGTGGGAGTCCACGGATCTAGAAGTGCAAAGCTAGAGCTTTTTGCCTATTTTCAGGGGTTATGTAGCAGTTCAGAAATTTCACAGGGATCGAAGTTAACGCACCATCTGATCGAAATCAACCCGTTTTTTCGTCATTTTCATTTGGAGGATAGGCACCATGGATAATAAACTATACGAATTCAGTAACCGTCTCTTTCTGCGTCAACGCAAAAACATAGGAAAGATAGCCAAATCGACTTTGAAGAAGCGATAGGAGCAGAGAAGAGAGAATGAAGGCAAGTGTATGTACAGGACCGCGCGTTCTGCTTCGGGCCGGCCATGGTGAGCAAGCTGCTGTCGGACTACGACCTGACGGGCTGCGTGGCGCAGACCCACATCCACTCGCCGCGCTCCACGGCCTACCTGGCCGCCGTCCTGGCCGACAACATCAAGGTCGAGTCGCTGCTGGCGTTCGGCGCGGGAGCGCGCAAGCAGCAGTACAAGGCGTACTTCCGCAAGCTGGGCGTGACCAACGCGCAGGTGTACGAGGAGCGCTTCCTGGACGTGCACGAGAGCAGCCTGATGGACAACGTGGTGGCCGTGCTCGCCACGCCCCCCAACTCGTACTCGGCCGTCACGGACCCCGTGGACCTGGTGTGCAGCCGCGGCGGCGACCTGTCCATGCTGCAGCAGCTGACCGAGCCCAGCGGCCCGGGCGGTCCTGGGGGTGGTCCTGGGGGCGGGCCTGGGGGCGGTCCTGGCGCCGGGCCTGGGGGCGGTCCTGGCGGCGGGCCTGGGGTCAGCGACAACGCCATGCTGCAGGAGCAGGCCGCTACGCTGCGCCTCGCCATGGCCAAGCCACAGGTGAGCGCACTCCGCGAAGTTCAAGTTAAAGCCTACAGTGAGGAATGAGTGATAGGAACGATGTCGATTCGATATCGTTATCGATTCGATTCGATATCGTCGATTTGATACATTTTCGATCTCGTTTCGACATTCCTTGTCTCACTGGGCGGCCGACGGAGTTCTTGTTCCTTTGGGAAAGGCACAATCGTAAACTTTTCCGCAAAAAAAAAGAAAAGAAAAGTTATGACTTTTTTTTTCAATATTTTCGTAAAAATTTCCGAGAGGTCGTTTTAAGGTTCACGTGATAAAAATAACAACTTGTGTTTAAGTTTTGGAGTTGAAATCTTTAATTTGTGAAGAACTCCAAGGGTCGGTGATGACGTGCAGGTTCAGTTCGTGGTGTACGAGACGCACTCGGTGTACTCGATGGAGAACGAGCGCCTGGTGCGGCGACTGGTGCGCGAGATGAACTCGCTGGCCCGGGAGCGACACGCCGAGGAGCAGCGGCGCGCCGCCTGGCTCGCCTCGCTGGCCGCCGCCGCCGAGCAGGGCGTGCCGGGGGAGAAGCGCGCCAAGCAGGCCGCAGCCAAGAAGGAGGCCGAGAAGCAGGAGGCTGAGCTCCGTGAGCTGAGCGCCAAACAGGCCGAGGAGCAGCCGACAGCACCGGCAGCGGCCGCCAGCCCCGCACCCGCTGACCCCGCCCCCGCCCCAGCACCCCAGGAGGACTCTCCAACCCCGGCTCCAGCACTCCAGGAGGACTCTCCAGCGACTGCAGCGCTGCTTGAAATAACGATCGCACATCCAGAGAGCGACAAGAGTGGTGCTGACAAGGTAAGTCGATGAATACTCCGTCGTCCACTTTCCAGATCTTCTCCTCCTTAATAAAGGCCTCTTGTGTCCAGGAGCGGACACTTGCTGTCCCAGAGGCTGCCGAGGGGTCCACGACTCCTGATGCGTCTCAGAGCGCTGTGGAGGGAACTCCTGCAGAGACTGAGCCCCCACCCGACCCCGTCCCCGAGCCAGTGCTTACCCCCGGTCTGGAGCAGCCGCCCCCACCACCCCCAACTCCAGCGCCGACCGCCATCGAGGTAAGAACTCATCCGAAGCACCGGTTGTTTGTAAGAAGCCGTTCACAAACCACGCGGCCGATATTAGGGGGAGGGCCTTTCGCCTAATGTCACGGTCCTGTCCCAAATACATTGTAAGGTTAGGTTAGTCGTCACAAAAAGGGGGAGAGGGTCAAAAAGTGGTCTAAAATCGGTCACGTATAGTTTACCAACGGCCCCGAAGATGTGAGGAAAGCTGACTGACGGACTGACTCTCAGGTGCCGCGGTGCGATCTCTTCGAGATCGGCAACTTGCCCGACATGTGCCCGCAGAGCGACAGCTGCCTGGCCATGGCGGAGGAGGGCTGCTTCCTGGCGCTCATCAAGCGCAAGGAGATCGTGCGGATGGACGCCAACTACATGATCAAGATGGCGGAGGCGCGCGGCCTGTTCGGTTGCGCGCCCGGGGTGCGGCGGCCCACGGCGGCGGAGCGCGCGCGCAAGAAGCGCGAGCGGGAGGAGGCGGAGGCCCGCGCGAGGGGCGGCGGGTCGCGGCGGGGCGGCGGCCCCTTGGACGTGGAGAGGCTCTCGGCGCCCACCCTCGCCTCGCGAGCCCGCCAGCACCGCATCCCGCCGCGGCCGCGCCGCGCCTCCAACATGTCCTGGGAGTCGGACGACTCGCACGCGGGGCCGGGCATCGACCTGCTGGACGCCGACTGCCCGCGCTTCCACCAGCACATGCAGGCCGTTCAGGACGCGCCGGGCCGCATCGTGGAGGCTCGCCGTCGGGACGCCCGCCGCTGGTGGAGCGAGACCACTCGGTACGAGTCACGAGATGATTGGCTGGCTGGAGGTGACGTCACCATCCAACGTGACGTCATCGTCTTTTCCTGGCGATGATGCGATTGTCGTGTCGTGTGTTCCAGGTACATGGCAGCGATGGGCGCGGGCTGGAAGTACTTGCTGCGGCGCGTGGAGGCGGGTCGGGGGCCGAGCTCCCGCCTGCTGCTGACGAGGTCCGCCTCCGCCGCCGAGCCCTTCCCGTCCTTCGCGCTGTGCTCCATGCACCGCCACCCGTTCCCCATGAGAATGTGCATGCTGGAGTTATGACCGCCGACCCTGCCCGTGGACGTCACGGTCACGGGCCTGCCTCTGCCGCGCCAGGGCCGCGCGCTGCGCTGCGGCTGCCATCGCCTGCTGCTCGAGCCCTCCGTCCCCGACATCCCCCCGCTGCCTCCCCCCCTCCAGGCCGCGCCCCCCGCGCCCCACGCGCCCCCCGGCCCCGGTGCTTCGACGCGTCGCAAAGAGAGCTCCACCGTCGCGACAGCCTCGGTGTCATCCCGTTGAAAGTGCACGGATGAAGAATGCAGTCCTTCCGAGGAGTTCCTCACTCTTTCTTCCCCTAGTGAAAGTGCAATGGAGGACCCGTGGGAGGATTCTACCAGGGTACGCATAGCGGTGTCTCGTATGGAATTCCCTAATGTTTCTTTGACTACCCGGATCAATTTTTTAGGTGGTGTTTATTTGTATATATATGGTTTCGCTAATGTTTTCGGCCGTGAATTGGCCATAACAAAACTTCCGTGTAAAATTTGTGCGCTAGTAAAATGTTGCAACGTACCGTCTCTAGCAGGCGGGAGTAATAAGTATAGGCATAGAACCGCGGGCCCGACTCCAACTCTCAGCTGGCTACACGAAAGTGCTGTATGGGAACGTAGGGGGAACGTTATCTCAAGACGTCCGGAAAATAGCAGATCTTTTATCTTCGTTCAGACAAGTAATTCGCGGAGGTCTGCCTGATGTCCAGGCCTGGAACTGAATTCTCCGGACGCTGTGCGCCCTGGCCTGTGTACCAGGCCTGTACTCTTAGTCAAAGCTTACTTGTAGATCAGGTAAATCCACTGTTTCTATCATTGCAGCCTCCCCGATACATTCACAGAAAATGCTTTAATAGCACCTTTTCGCCCAATTTTTGTGATAATTAGAAAATTTTGTATTACATCAGCCAAATGTTCTGGCTTCGGCACTGTTCATTGTACATGCCCCTAGAGCCCTGTTAGTTCCATTACACTGTTGGGGCTAACATGTATGTGCACCTCACTTCATAATCCTAAGTTGTTCAAGTGAAGTGTATTGCATTGAAATCTGAACATGCGTTAACCATAACTGTATACCAGTGTTAAGGTCAGTCATACAGTCTATGACATCTCATCAAATAAAGTGAAACCATCAGATTACCGTGCGTATAATTCAGTTTGGGGTTGGTTGCCCTCCATTTGCATTCTTAATAATTGCATCAACTCTTAGGAGTATGTTCACAATTCCACATGTCAAAACGGAGAAGCAAGAAATGAGTCATACTTGAAGTTTCTTTTCATCAATAATTCCTAAATGAGACTGTCAAGGACACAGATCATCCATGTCAGAAAAATAAGAATTCTTTCTCAGATATTAGGAAATACCTTGCTAAGATTAATTGCTAAATGCTTCATTTTTTAATGAAGGCAAACAAACATTTTTTAAGCCAAATACATTTAAAGGTGATCGATTAAAATTTTTGTCGGAAAATAAATATTCATAAAATACAATATAACATTTATTTCAGCAGCAGCTTAGTACAATCGCTGGGGTGGTCCCATGGTAGACTTAACATGGAGAGATCTTACATTCTGCCAGTGTTTCTTCAACAGTGAGACAAGGAAATTGACAGAAAGATGGACATTCTGGACCAGCTCATCAGGTGTCATACCAACATGGCCAACAGCGACTGACAGACACAAGACCTGTGAAAAAATACACAATTAATTCAAACGGAGAAAACAGCCACACAAGTTACAAAATAAATATTGGCCCACCTCCATACCAAACTAATGTTACATAAACGGAAGAGAAAGCATTAAGATTCAACTTGCCTTCTTCATCTGGAACTTGATGGTAGCTTTGACTTCATCAATCTTGGCCATCATTGACTCCTGGTGAGAGAGCAGACCAGGGAATTTACCAGCCTTGTTCAGACCAGGACCCAGGAGACGAGGGATCTGCTTGATCAAAGCTTCTGACGCAAGGAAGGCATCATACTGTTTGGCTGTAAATAGAGAATCAAATAAATTTATAATTTAAATAAAAATAACTCAACCAATAATTTTAGAGAGTCACAGATGTGAGCCAGGGTGTACAGCCACAGCCTCATAGCGAGGGAATGGTAGTTATGACCTGCTCAAATCCATCTTGCATTTTTACTTTAGGCAGACTGGAATAAAATTACCAGATGCTTGCTTGAAAATGCAATGAGATGAATACGAATTAAGAAGAGTCTTACCAAGTTTCTTAACAAGCTTCTTGTTCTTGTTAAGCTTCTTCAAAGCTTCAACATCCATGAAAGGAACATTGTTAGCCTTGGCTTCGTCACAATGCTGCTGATCTCCAAGGATGCACACCTTCATCTTGGGCCTGGGAATGTGCTTCAGCCTGCAAACATATTAAGTGTTAGTTAACATGCCGAGATGATTACAATGGAGTTCCCTACACTCGCAACGAACCAAGCTACATTGCTTGGTCCGACTTACCACTAAACAGAAACTAGACCAATACATAACGGTACTGTTGCCACTACCTCCCCAATTAATTTAAGACCCTGGGTGAAGGTCCCCCGAGTGAAGCTCAGGTACCTGACATGCTTAATGAGCAGATAGCGAGAATCCAGCTCAAAAGTCAGGTGAAAAGATGCACATACTTGACTGTGCCAGAGAAACGCTTGTCCTTCTGGGGATCATAATTCTTCAGACCAATCTGGATTTCGACCGTCTCCAGGAACTTCCTCTTCTTCTCCGCTGAGTGCTGGAGGACGCCATTGACGCACTCGTACAGCGTATCCCTGGAAACCTTAGACCTGAAAACAGGAATAAAATACTGTGTTAGGAAGGGAAACCAGAATTTACACGCCTGCAAGTAGCGGTTAGTGCTCCCCGGGTAAACATACAGGCCTCACAGAGTGCAATCAGAAGGTGTAATAACACGGACAGTTAACGAAAACTTCACCAAACGAAACTTGAAAAGCATTAACAAATCGCTAGAGATGATAAAAATCTCAATATTTTCAGATACTGCGTGTACACACGACACCATAACCTAACTTGGACCATCCGACAAATTACAAGTCACAAGTTTGATTAAGGTAGCAAAACGGATGTTTCAAACACATTCAAAATATCAACTATTCTAGAAAGAAAACCATACTCGACAGCAAATAAATAAGATGTAAATTCTCTGGAATGATACGCACGTCATTTTAGCGCCCCGGGAGCCGCTCGCCTCCTAGCCGACAAAATCTTGGAAGAGAAACGGAAACACGATCTTTTGGAGGTGTTTCCACGCGGAAACTTGTGGCCTATTGAAGCGTTGTTCTGTGCGACCAGGTTTCTGGTTTTAGTCGGTCGTCATTTCTTCACAGTGTGTTGTCGGTGTTAGTGGAACGCACCTTTGGAAAAAAAAAATGATTTTCTTCATTTCTTACTGCTATCAATTATTAGTTGTATTATCATAATAGAGTAATTATTTGCCATGAGAAGACTTTTAAGTTGTTATTTGTCGTATTATTTTGCCTCTGTGCCTCGTTATCTAAGATAAAATTCGTAGAATATGGTTGTCTTGATGCCCAGTTATGGGCCGAATATGTCCAGTTTTCGCGGTTAATATTTTTTACAATTTAGTAGCAATAGAAGAAATGTCAATTTTAGAGGCTACAGCATCTTGAATCTACATTCCATCTCTATTTTTGGTTGTTTACCTGCTCTGCTAGTATCCTCTAGTTGTTAATTAAAGTGAGTATATTTCTAACCTCAATTCAATTGACAGAATGTGTAGCAGGTGTCAGAAATGACATTTCTTTCGAGATGTACCTACATGCGTTGTAATATTGATCTCTAGCAATTGCCGGCTTACACACTGGCTTTGGCAATGCTCTTTTCACTTGTTTCATATCTCCACTCACTATACTGAGTGCAGCCCTTATTTTCCTATTTGTGAAAGCCCTTCATTTCTTCTCTTTTGTCTCCAGGATGGACATGCATTCTGATAAGTTACGGCAGCAGTTTGAAGGCCAATTATATAAGTACACAAATGTTATGAAAGGATGGCAACATCGATGGTTTGTCTTAGATCCTGAAATGGGCACACTCAGCTACTTTCTGGTAGGAAAACTGTGGATTATGTTTGTTATTGTTCCTCTATTGCTACCCTTTTTCTCATTACTGATGGGATTTCTATCATCCCCAGAGTGATTCTGATCATAAGTCACGCGTTAGAGGCTCTATTCATCTGGCTGCAGCGGTGATTTCGCCCAGTGATGAAGATTCTAATACTTTTACTGTTAACTCAACGAGTGGAGAACTTTTCAAATTACGAGCAGGAGATGCACGCGCTCGGCAAGATTGGGTGAATAGGTTGCGTGCTGTTGCAGAAATGCATACAATTGCTATTGCTCAGGTAAGAGTAGTCTAGTGAATCTCCAACACTAACGCTTCGGCATTGGCATTGGCATTGGCAAATATCTGATACTGATTTTTATACCTCATCGCCTTTCAGAGCAATCCTCCCCTTCCCCCTCGTGAACATCATACTCTGAGTACGTCAGCCACCAATCCTAATCAGTTGGTTCACTGCACAATGGCACTCCTTGATGCTTTTAGTATGGTCCGTGACCATCTTCACAAAGCAGAACATTGTAACTCACTTCTTGTTCGTGCCGTGGAAGACCTGCCAATCTCAGGTATGTTTACTAAGTGAGCATATCAATTCACGGAAACCCTGCTATGCAGCAAACTTTCGAGCACGCGTGATAAGGTTTTGCTGTGAAGCAAGCTTTTTCTGACGTCATAATGCAGCAACATCATAGCAGGGGTGCTCAAAGCTTGCCGCATAGCAGGGTTTTCATGATGTCATATGGTCACATTATATGAGTATGGCCCTAAGCTAAGCTTAAAGTTTTCTTCCCAGATGTTTCCGGGCGCATTCTCATTATTAAAATCCAAATTAGCGTTTGTTCTAGAATCTTGCCTTCTGAGACCAAATCGCTTATAAATTATACCATATGAGGCGGTTCATATCATCTTTCTTTTTCAGGTCCAGGGATGCATAGTTCAGATGCTGACCTTCTAGTCTTAAAGGCAACTACAAGTGCAACATTGCAGTGCCTAGGGCACTGCCTGTCAATACTACAGCAGCAGCAATTAGCTCCTCCGTCTACTCCAGCGTTACCATCCGGTCCTCCTGTTCCGGGATCTTCACAGTCCTTGTCTAGTTCAACAAAAACTCCTTTGGCTAAGAAAAATTCTCTACCATCTAATGCACCTGCATCGCCTTCTCATTTTGAAGGCAAAAAAAGGTGAGTTTGGTTTTGCTACTGCTGACTTTCTGTTTTAAATTGGGTTCTATGATTCACATCTTTAGTATCTATCGTGAAATTGGCATACTTTCTGAAAATATTAAACACATTCTTGACTCTTTTTATGCATCTATGATACACAATTATTGCTTTTTGCTACTTTTTACTTTCAGTGCTTTCTAAGGTAGCCAACCAAATTTCCTTAGTATTCTTCTTGTTTTTGTTTAAAGTGAATTTTAAAACTTCATGCTTAAATAGTAGTTTTCAACAAAGCAAATATTTCAGAAGACTGAATTTTATTTGAAGTATAAAGATACTGTGCATTTTAAATTAGTCGTCATCTGCTTTTGTGGGTATACATTTTCAGGAATATGTCTTATTTTCAGCACAAATCTTGATCAAGTACCTACCCTTTTTCTTTTTCCAAAATGAAAATTCTAGGTGATATTTGATTTGACAGAATAAAATTGCTAGGAAGGAGAATGGATGGAAAAGACACTATTTGGAAAAGAAAATAATGTGCATGCTCAAGGGTAGATGTAGTGCAGAAAACAATATTTGTTTATTCAAAATCTGTTATGTTCACCCACTTCTACATTTGAAATTGGTCTGTCTCATCTGTATTGGTATCTACCAATGCAAACACTTAATATTCTGAAAAATGCTTTGGTAACACACAGCTATGCCATGCCTAACAGATGAAAGTACACTAAATTGCTAATATGGTATTATTTTAGATCGATTTACTTGTCCAAGATTTGTTGTACCAATACCATGCTCTTATACTATGAACCAAAGTCATCTTAGAAAGTACCCAGGTTCCCATTTGGATAGGTTAGAGAAATTAGCTGTATCAGCCAATAGAATAACATATGTTTAACATAATGAAATGAAATGAATATTGAAAATGTCTTTTGTATCCACCTGGATTCTCTAATTTGATCTTGTATCAGTCTTGGTCTTTGGAATTTTAATGTATCCTACTTTATCCTGACTGAACTGAAAGACACCATTTTTGGGTTCTGCCAAATTCTAGCAATCATCCGGTAATTCCAGATATTATTCCTAGTTTTCATTTCTCCCATCACTCATCTGCATTTGTCCTGATTTTTGTTGTAGCAGAATGAAAAAGAACTGTTTAGGCTTTTTGTTCACTTGTCTTATGATTCAATGCATGCTGTTCTTTTTTCTTCTGTATTTTTTAACTTAAATGGAAAATTTCTTCAAACGTTCTGATTTGGTTGTGCATGCATTTGTTTTTTGCAGATCTGGGAAATTCAAGAAGTTAAAACATTCCCGAAGTCTGAAAAAAGATGTTGGACATGTTTCAAAGGCCAATGATAACACATGAAATACATCTGTTCCCTTTAGGTGTATATTTTGATTGCATTTCTGTTTGATCTGTCAAGGTACGCACACCTTCAGTTTTATACTATTTGTGAGGTAAACTTTCCATAGAATTCATCCTTGCAAATAGCTCCATCCAACCTGTTTGCTAGTACAAAGCCTTCATCACTAATATTTTGCCTCTTAGGTGGCAATTTAAGCTGACCTCTTCTCATTAAAATATTGTGAATCATGTAAAGCGTACAGGACATACATGTTTACATGATTTCATCCTAAAACCACTTAGTGCTTTTGCCAATGTGTGTGTCTACTCCAGAACTACAGATATGCAGAATTAGTGCAAATTTTAAACGTTATTACTCTACGTATGAAGTTTCTCATTTTGATCAGAAGGTTGTTTTATCATTAAGAATGAAACTTGCCAAGGTTCAAATGTCATTGAAACAAATTATATTAAGTTGTTGGTTGCATCCTACTTCACATTTTCTTTTGATGTTCAGTGTGTAATATCTTCATTCCTTACAATTTTTTCAAATCAAATGCTCAAAATATTTGCGTTTATCAAATTTCTAGGGTTATATATAATATAGTGCCATAACTACCCAATTCCTTGTGATGAATGTGGGTCTTTCTTGATTTCAGGAGGAAGAACTGTTAATATACTGTTTCCTTGAATCACCTTTGCAGTCTCATTGTCTTGTTCTTTCCATTGGGTTTCTGGTTGTCTTACAACATATGTACAAGGATACAAAGCTCTTTGCAAGAACTCAAGTAACAGTAATGATCTCATAATGTATTGTTTAGAACTGCAGTGTGGTTAGTGCTATTAGATTCAATAGGTGGCCCACCATGTGAATGTAAGCAATATGACTCATCAATTCAGCATTTTTTATTTATTTATCCGTGATACAAGATTACCTTCCTTCCTTCATATAATTTAATAGTTCATTTTGCTGGCCCATTTTCAGGGTGGCCACGCTTCTGGAAAAACTGTTAAGTCACGGAAAAATGAATAGACCTGGAAAGTCAGGGAAAGTCATGGAAAATAAAAATGTGGTCATGGAATTTTTACAGAACTGACTCCGGTAGAGATTGTCCGTTTCAAACGTTGATAGTCCGTGCCGCCGCCTCTGCGGACAGGGCTGAACGCGGTTTAAATTGCTTTATGAAATGACCTGGAAATCCTCTAAAACTGGTCTGGAAAACCTGGAAAAGTCATGGAATTCAAAATTCTCAAAATCGTGGCCACCCTGATTTGCTTCCTCAGTGCTTTGTTTAGATTTTCATTTAGAGCTGAAGTATTACTGTCTAATGTTGTGATTGTTTTCACCGCCAGTTTGAAATGTGATGTTAAAGGTCTAGTTCACTTACAACTTTTTAAGGAATTCGCTTTACTTTCTGCCTGTTTTTGCAAATACATGTAATTATTTACATATGTTCCCAAGAGAGATTGGCATTGTCTTGGATGACATAGGGTTTAAAAATAGTGTGTAGATCATGCTCTATTTCTATCCCGCTTGTAGCACGTCACTCAGCCGATACCCTCTGGCAATCTTGATCAAATCTTCGTCAAGGAAATGACAGTACAGTCACCACTTTAACATAAATTTTGACTTGTTAAAAAATGTGCTTTAACCTAACCTATCTCTCTTCATTAGGAGATGTGCCAAAACTGCGTCAAAATGAGCTATAGCATTATCATGCCAGTAACTTGGTGTAGTATGATCTGTTGGCAAACTTTTTGTTACTGGCAGGCAGAAAAGAGTAAAATTTGCAAAAGTAAACAATGGACATTTTCTGAAACTTTTGAAACATTTTGAAGGCGTGCTATGAAAGTTGTTGAATCTATTAAATATACTGGTCTCCTTTTTTTTTTTTCTTTTTTTTTTTTTTTTCTTTTT